>PVJH01024073.1:0-33728 GCA_004026705.1 Nesogale talazaci
CAGCGTTCTTTATTACTTAGGAACACTTCCCTTATTAGATAGGCAATCGACAGGTATTCTCACAGACCACAGCTGTCCTCTCCTTTTCTTGAGCAAGCCTTCTTGACTCCTTGAGGCCATTGACATAGGACAGTTCACACATGACAGCTGGCTTCTCTGAGAACAAGTTATAACACCTGCGTTCCCAAGCAATAGTCATTCACTCTTGCCGTGTTGTACTCATTAGAAGTGAACTATTAGGTCTGACAGGAAAAGAAGAAAAGCACTGCTATCGAGGTGATGCTGACTCATAGGGGTTCCACAGGACAGGGTAGAACTGCCCTGTGGGTCTCTGAGGCCTCATCTTTCTCTCTGGGAGCTATTGTTTCCAACTGCTGCCCTTGTGGGTAACAGCCCAGCCTGTAACCACTACACCCCGAGGACTCCTCTGACAAGATAGGGTGATTCTAAAATAATCGACTTGATGGTGGTGCATTTGGTTTGACCAAGGAACTTTAATAACTCATTTAGTCAGCAGTGAGCTATTCTCCTTCAAAATCCAGTTATGCTCATCATAAAGTTCATAGTCCTAAACCCAGCCTCTTTAGCTCAACTAGTCTCTTTATCTTTCTGACGTCCTTTCCCACCCCTGGGCCTCATTTATTCCTCTCCAGCACACATGCCTTTGTGCTCTTCTTCAGCCTGACTGCTCGTTCAAGTACCAGGTCCCTTATCTTCTTTTCCCACTTTCCTGGAACCTCTTCGCCCAGGTCATCATGCGGCTCACACCTCCACTGCATTTGTTGCTCTGCTCCAACAACATGTCTTACAGAGGCTCTTTGTTTGGGGTTTCCCCCACAATAGGTAGGGACCACCAAAGGTGCAAAGAGCAGTACAAAAGGGTGAACCTTTGGACAGTGGACGCGATGACAGGGGCCACAGTTGGGAGCCGTCAGGTGTGAGGTGGTAATGATTCGAACTAGGAAGAAAGATCACGACCGCATTCTTGTGCATGTGGCATAAGATGGCATCTCATCCGTCTGGGGTAGAAAGGAAAAGCACATGCCTATTTGTTGATGATTTAGTTGACCGCATTTTACAAGGCTGTGTTCAACTCTGCATGCAGCTTGTTCATTTTATTGCCTTTCCCTTGGAGATTTGCGCCGAGAAACGCTTCCAACGTGAATGTGAACTTCGTGTTGTCAAGGAGCAGTGGGGTCTCCATGGTTACTGTATGACCCTCTCAGAGGTGTCTCTCTCTGAGCTTAAATGGAAAACATCTGCTAATGAGCCTTTTTTCTATTTATCTAACTAATAAATGGAATGTCTGAGGTCAACCTTCCTGAACTGGTAAGTCCCCTATCTTGTACTCTTAGTTAGATTGCAAACTTCTCTTCCTTTGCTTGCCTTTGGATAGAGAAGGCTGGGTTTTTCCCAGTTCATGCCCACCTTCAGAGGTTTTGACTGGCTTCTCTACCAGCTTCTGTAGTCTACCCAAAGTCTATTTTTTGTTGTTATTGCAGCCATTATAGTTTCTATGTTTTCTAGAATATGTGTATTTTTTCAATACATTCTAGAACATCCATGGTTTTTCTTTAGCCATCTGTTTGTCGATGTTGTTCTGGGCACAGTGGTCCATCTGATAAAGAATCCTCCAGTCTTAGAAAATGATGTTTGGCTGTGTCAAATTTAATCCAGTTGATCTTATTATGAAAATTAGCCTCAGAGAACAAAAAGTTAGGGAGCATGACTAAAAAGAGAAAGTTAGTCACAACTTCATTAAGGTCAGCTTTTCTACTGAAATTTCCCTGAGATGTTCACGGTGATCTGTGTGTCTCGCTGTAAGACTCCGACGTCCTTTCTTATCACACACAGAAAGAAGAGGTTTGCTTTTTAATACAGGCCGATGTGTTGGAAGTACAAGGAAATGAGCTCTCTGAAAGCCATGTCAAGTGGTCTGTGGAGCAGCAGTTGGATGGGAAAAAGATCAAGCAAGAGGGTAAACTTATCTTCACTTATGGAGGGAAAACACACACTGCTTGATGAAGACATGTTTAATCAGGATACAATGGTTGAAGCCACAAAGGGGTCCTTTTAAAGAAAGGGGTCTTCTCCCCCCCCCCCCCCCCAACACACACACACAAAGCAAAGCTTCACCCACACAAGTGCCTGTGGAACTCATGTGTCTGCCAAGTCTCCTTGGAGTAGGAGCCACGCAGCAGTTCACACCCTCCCTCTGCCAAGAAATTGGTGCTCCCCGCCTCTGTACAGCGGCTCTCAACCTGTGGGTTGCAACCCCCCTTTGAGAGTCCAGTGACTCTTTCACAGGTCACCCAATTCATAACAGTAACAAAAGTAAAGCTACGAAGTGGCGACAAAAATAATTTTGTGGTTGGGGGATGTGTTAGTCTGGGTAGACTTGAGATGCAAATTCATAAACCTGCAAATGTGTCTAAGAGGTTTATATACAAGAGCAATGAAACATTGAGAAACCATCCCAACTCAGTCCAGTCCAAGGCCATAAGTACGATATTAGCCTATATGTCGGATACCAATCTATAAGCCCTCTTTAGACTCACAAAGCACATGCAATGACACAGGACAATCACAAGCCAGTGGGTTCAGAGTCTTGTGTATGGCAATAGAAGCATTTCAGCACTGGCAGGGGTCTCCCTGTGGCACCTCCAGTTTCCAGGGCTCAGTGTCTGTCAGCATGCCACTATGTGTCTTGTCAGCTGCACTCTCTCCCAGAGATATTGTCTCCCACCTCCAAGAAGTAATTACCACATTTCCCAGGAGTCTCAGGAGAAAGGCCACGCCCACACAGAGGTCTCATTGGCTATCTTCAGATTGACAGGTCAGACTCCACCCCTTTACTCTTAATCCTGAAATTGACACCAGATTAGGTGAATGTCACAGGGGGTCACCACAACATGAGGAACTGTATGAAAGGGTGGCAGCATGAGGAAGGTTGAGAACCACTGCCTTAGTAGAACCATTTCATAACCCAAAACCTGAAAGAGAAAAGTTTGATGAAAATAACAGGTGCCAAAAAGTCAAAGGAAATCCTTTTTTATCAACTGCTGCAGACTCACAATGGAACCCACACATTTGAAACTCAGACTGTTTGTTTTTCTCCTTGTTTTTAAACTCAGTGATTTCTTTTCATTCATTGGTACAATGTTGTCATGAAGCTTGTTAGTCCAGGCAGGACATTTTTGTACTGCATGGTAGTTATAAAAATGCCCTGACCTTCCACATACACTTTAAAATCCCCAGAGAAAAGACACATGTGTAAGTAGGAACTTTGAGGTGAGCGCCAGCTCATCCCTCCCTGCTCAATTTGCTCACTTTCTCCTCATTGTGATTTTCTCTGTGGTTGTGATGACGAACAATTTCATATATTATAGGAAGGGCCGATGCAGATACCCAGCCTATGAAGGTTATCAGTCATTCGTGGCAGTGAGTTGATAAAAAGGAATTGATTCTATCAGGAGACCGTCTCTCCTGTCAAGAAGCCCACATCGAGTCCCTCAGCAATGTCTGCTAGTTCTGCTTTAAAATCTATTCTGAGCCCTACCTCTTCAAAACGTAATAGCATCATCCTATTAAAACACAAATGATATAAGGTCACTCCTCTGTTCAAAACCCACTAAAAGCTTTCTGGCCAACCAAGGACTTAACTTTTCTATTCATTCATTCGTTTTATCCTCCTTTTCTCTGCCCTCCTTTTGACAAATTTATTGTATTTCATTTATTTTTTTTGTGGGCATCACTGCCTCTGGTGGTCGTGGGCGCCACCCAGTGCCGCTCCTGAGAGCTGCTGCTGGATCCGAACCGCCACACCCGCGGGCCGCAGTCCCACACTCAACCACTTACGCCACTGGGGCTCAGCCCTGTTTTTTCTATATGTATACTTTTTTACATATATTTTTCTGGTTGTTAATTGATTTTTTAAAATTTATTTTGTAATTAAAGAAAATTTAACTGGGGGCTTGTACACTGCACCCTGACTGGCTCATCTAGCACGTTAGCCATTAGCTCATAGACCAACGACATCTCCTAGCAGCACACGCAGTCTTACAGAGTAAACTCCTTTATACCAGTGGAAGAAGCACTTCATACTATATTTCTGAACTTTTACTTTTTTAGGGAAATTTGTGATTACGCCAGATTTAATAATAATCATGCTCAGTTACAAAAACGGACAACCTGAAACTTCTTAAGCTCCTTTGTGTTCCCTCCCTGAAAAACTCTTCAGTCCTCACCATGGCTGCTTTCTTTACCCTCGTTCTTTCTCTAGCCTATTACAAATAGGCTTTCATCTCATCACGCCACTCAAACCGCCGGGCTCCAAAAGCTTCTCTTCACCTGCATCCTGCCAAACCTCCTCTGTCCTCATGTCACCCTCAGAAATACTTGACCTCATCTTGAAGCACTTTATTCACTTGATTTCCACGACATTGTGATTTCTCCCGTTTGTTTTGGTTTTCATCTTATTTCACTGGCTCTTTCTTCCCAGTCTTATGTGTTGCCTCTCACCCCTGAAGTACTCCAGGGCCTAGACCCACTCTTTGGCCTGGGTGATCTCATTCATTGCCATGGCATATCAGTTGCTTTCAAGGGGAGATTGCTATAACAATGAAATCCCAGAACGTATGGATTTTACAAGGTAAAACTTCATTTCCTTTTCACAAACATGCAGGTTGATGGTCCAGGGCTGACAGGATAGTTTGCACATGTTGGGGACCCAGACCTTTCTAGCCTGTTGTGCAGTTGCCCCTAACATACTGCCTCCATATCCTCCTCTCACATGGCTACTCCACCTGGAAAGAAGAAAAGGAGAGGTGAGGGGCCACCACTTGCCTTCAAGAATACACTGAAAGCTAACTCGTTGCATCTGCTCTCAGTCCATTGGCAGAACTGAGTGCTGTAGCAACCGCTTGCTGAAGGGGATCTAGGAAATGTAGTTTTGACTTAAGTAGCCATGGTTCCTAGTTAAAAATTGGGGGTCCTTTTACTGGAAGAAAAAGAAGGTAATATATTTGGGAGGCCAGGTGGCCACACATGGCTTTAAATATGTGCTAATGGCTCCCATTTTCTGTATCACACTTTGACCCACTTCAGAGCTCCAGACTATATCCAGCTGCCTCTGCAAAGTCCTCAAATGACTGTATTTCCAAAACTGAACTCCACATACTTCTTCCAATTGCTTGTGCCAGAAGCGTAGAACATCCATAATTCCTCTTGTCCACTCTCACCTGGCACCCAGTCCACCCTCAAGCCTCACCGACTTTATCTCTAAACTGTGCTTCAAATCTCACCAACCCCACTCTCTCACAGTAATCCAAGCCACCATCCTCTCTCAGTAGAAGTGCTGTTGGCAACCCCATTTAACTATTCCTCCACGCCCTGTTTCCCTCTCTGTAGTTAGTTCTCACATAGAAACCATGAAAATATAAATCAAGTCATGTCACTGTCTGCTCAGTATTCTGCCATCGTTTCTGTCACTCTTAGAACCATCTCAAGTCCCTTACCAGGCTTACAAATTCCTGACTGGCTTGCCCTTCTCCTCTGACTTAAGTTTTCTTCCTTACTCACCCCAGCCCAGCTTCCCTGGCTTTCTGGCACCTGCTTTGTTCATTGCTCATTGATTCTTCAGGACGTTACACTTGCTAGTCTTCTCCGTGGACACTGCTGCCTCGTGGTCCTCCTTGGCTCTCCTTCCTGTGCCTCAGCTCTCAGCTGAGAGGAGAAGCCTCAGAGAAGCCTGCTCTGACCTTGTTGCCAAATATAACCTGTTTTCTCTCTCCCTGTCTCCTGGTCTTCCTTTCTCCACCCTTGCAGTTGGATTTCTTTATTGTATTGTCCTTGTCTTTATGTTTGCTTTGGTCTCTCCACTCGTGTGTAAGTGCCATGAGGGCAGGAACTTAGATGTCTTGGTTCATCTATCTGCTCCCTAGAACGGTACCTGACACAACTAAGTGCTTTTTAGGTATTGAATGTTTAAGTACTTGATAGTATAAAAGTTACAAAGAAACTCGCCACCATGGGAATTCCATGTTGTGGAATGACCAGAGATGGGCAGAATTTTGTCTGTGCTCAATGTCACCTAAAACGTTTCACCCAACCCATTTTAGATGTGGAAATAAGATCTCAAAGGTCCCAAGGCAATCCATTTTTTTTTGTGACATTACTGCTCTAGTGGGAGTAGGAAGCCCAGCCTTGCTCCTGGAGAGCTGCTGCCGGATTTGAACCATCAGCCCTGTGGGCCGCAGTTCCGCATACAACCTGAGCCACCAGGCTCAGGCAGCAATCCATTTTCATACTGTTTGTCTTTCCTGTGCTAAGGTTGGGTATCTTTAAAGGGGGTGGGGGTGGGGAGAAGAACAGCCAAAGAGAAGAAAAATGAACAGGGAATGAAGGCATTTCTCAAAGATGGGGCATTGTAATCAACTTGCATAAAGTACACATTGATTCATACTGATAACGTTTGAATTGCTCCCTCTTCTTGAGGAAGGAAGGGAAGGCACCCAGACATTGGACTCTGTCTTGAGCTCACATTTGATTTTGCTTCTGCATGGGCTGTTGCTCTTGGGTGATTTCTAGAAATCTGAGACTTAAGACTTCTTCTGTTTTCTATGTGGGAGAAAGAGGAGGCTTTCCACTCCCATAAAGAGTTACAGTCTCAGAAACCCACAGCCCACAAGGGCAGCTCTACCCTGTCCTGTCGGGTTTCTTAGAGTCAGCAGCCACTCAATGGCAGGGAGTGAGTATTGGGGGTGGAGGGGCGGTGAGGGAAGGGTGAGAGCTAGCTATGTCATAGGGCAGTCGTGAGGAGTAAATGAAAAAGTGCATGTGAGCTGCCTTGTAATGGTTCCCCATTGCTTCCATATCTTCTACTTCCCATTTCTCTCAACCCTTTCGCTCCTACCCAATAGAAAACACCATCTTGGTTGTTTTATCTGTGATAATTTCAGAAAAATCATCACCCTAGAAGAGACTCGATTTTGTGTGTGTGTGTGTGTGTGTGTATGTTTGTGTTCTTTAAAAGTGTAAGTGAGAGCTCTTTAGCAGTGTAGCTAACCAAACAGAATCAAACCCACTGCCTCTGAGTCGATTGGAGACTGTGGCTTTCCTGAGAGCACGCTGTCCCGTCCCTCTCCCTCAGGCCGGCTAGTAGGTTCCAACTGTAGCCCTCGTGAGGAGCAGTCTGCTGCTCTCCTGGCAGCATCACCAAAGTTAGCTTTGCTAAAAAGGAAACAAGGGAGGGGTTTTCAAGGCATATTCTTTGCTATTTCCTTGACAATCCCTTCTTTCTCCAAATCCTTATTGAGTAGTCTATTTATGGATGTTTATAGGAAGTAAAATCCTGTTTAAGGAGATATTGCCCCAGTTACAAAAAAAGGATTCCCTCTTCCCAGCACCGCTTCCCCACAATGGTTCCAAGAGCCATATGTGCTTGTATATCAGTGATACTTATCAGAGATAAGCCAGATCTAATAAGGACAGGGTGGAAAGTGCTTTAGAATGTTGGGCATACATGAAACACCTTTGTTCTACTAAGAAAAATTAGGTTGTATAAAATTTCAGATTAAATCCCTATTTGTCCTTCATCTTCCGCCAAAACTCTTTCTACATTCCGACCAGAGCGACCTATCTAAATCTACCACATATCTGACCCTGTTTCCCTTCCCTGAAAGTTCTTTTGTTGTGCCCCAGAGAGAGTGGCATACATTCCAAGGCCTCCATGAACCATCCCTGTTCACCCCTACCTCTCCCCTCCTTCCTCCCAGTCCATTCTCTAGCCACACTGTCTAGCACAGTGCCCCAGAACTTCATGGGTTTACTCACACTCTCTCCTCCAGAATTTCTTTGCCACGCTCCAGCCTGCACTGCTCCCGAGCCCAGTTTGAGAGCAGTTTCCTTCAGGAAACCTTCCTTGTCATCAGTCCATCACCCAGATTTGGAAGGTGCCCTCCTTTTTGCTTTCCTTGCACCATGAGCATGCCCAGAGCCCAATTATGCCATAACATATATTATGAAACTCCCACACGAGGTGGTCAGTACCTCATTCGGGCTGACTCTGACTCATCTCTGTTTCTCCAGTGCCCAGGACAATGGCCAGCACATAGCAGTACTAAGTCAATATGTATGGAGCGGAATGATATGGATCATGTAGATAAGCTCCCATTGGAACATCAGCCTTGCCGTATACCTGGGGGAAATCAAAAACAGTATCAAAACCCTTGTTTGTCACTTTTGATTAATTGAGATTTCCTGTGATTAGCTCTGTGAGCCTCGGCCTGAACAGTTGGAGTCAAATTGAGCAAATGCATAACTCTGAGATTACATACCCAGAACCACAGCCAAACCCCCTCGCCATCTAGTGGGTTCAGACCCACAGCCACCTTGTACAATGGAGTCAGAACTTTCCAAGACTTTGAGACGCAGACTGCCTCGTGTTCCTTCTACAGAGCAGCTGGTGGGTTTGAACTGCCCGCTTTTCTTCAGTCCACAGCTGAATCCGTTAGCCATTATGGCACCAGGGATCCTAGCTGGGATTTTGTGCTAACTCGGGAACATAGGTGGTAATCGCTCCTGACAGCCGTCTGGGTTTTGTGATGTCCAGCTGCAGCCCAGCATAGCTGCTGTGTGATCTGTTAACTAGATGAGTAACTAGTGAAAGAAGTTGGCTAGACTTGCCTTCTTGCCTTAAAAAAAAATCCCCCAAATGTGGCCTCTTGTAAAATTGCACTTTTCTAAGTCATAACCCCAACTAGTCTTCAGTGTGATTCCGTGGAAATTGAGTCAGCTATTGCAGTGAAGTTAAGTTATACTTAGTTATACTTAGTATAGCACGTCTATCCATAGTCTTTGTAATTCCCACCCAATAGATGAATGGGAGGATACCACACATAAGGTGTAGAGGACTGGTCAGTTTTGCCCTTCCATTAGGTATCAGTAGAGCCATTTCAGAAACAGAATAAGAAATTCCACAACCACTAAGAAAGAAGAGCCCCTAGGATGTGTGAGGTCCCTGCCTGAAGGGGTAGAGTCGCTCACGGCTTCAGAACTGAGACCGTGCGACAGAGCAGAGGAGCAGCACAGGGACCAAGAGGTAGAAAGGAGGTGGACTTTCCAAACCACAGAACAAGGAAAGTTGAGTACCTTTGGGCAGGACACTGGTTTGTAGAGTGGGTTGCCCTTTGGGTATCTTAACAGTGTGGAGGAAACTTTTTAACACTGGTCCAAGCAGGGCAAAGGTTAAAGGGCCATGTGGGTGAGAGGGATGACGACCAGAAAGAGGAAGACGTGTCTACCAATACGGCTGAGAAGTGAGGCCACTGCAGACAAAAATGGCTCCTCTTTATAATGCTATCTGATCCTGACTTGCCATCACCTGTTCACTTCCCTGATAAGCCCCAGAATCATGAGAATGGCTTTTGAGCTCTCTGTGACCATTGTGAGGGGTTCTGAAGCCTTGCGGGGAAAGTAGAGTGATGGGGGAGGGATGATTGGTGAAGGATAGGGGAAAGGAGGGTGGAGCCAGGCCTGACCTCTGTCTCGGGAACAGGTGGGCTCTCCTTCCCCTGTGTGCACCTGGAGAAGGTGAGAGGGGCCTCCTTGCCATTTCTTCACCCCTATGACCTATTGTGGAGGGTTCGACCATTTCCCCCTGGAAGAGCCCGTGGTTTTCCTGGGAGTCCAGAAAGAAAAGATGCCAGGGTTTCTGCTGAGAAGCACCGTGTTGCAAGAAGCTGACTGGGATAACTTAAAAGGAAACCCGAGGTCAGAAATTTCCCAGGTTTCCTTGTGCTCGCTGAGCAGCACTCAAAGAAGCACTTAAAGAAAGTTTGTGCCAGACTCTCTCCCGCATTTCTTCTCTTCCTGGCCTGACAGAGATCTGCTGCCACAAGCCTGTCGCACACTAAGTGGTGGGCGCAAGAGGCTCTGCATTATGTCTTGAGGGTAAATAAATAGATCCCATATTGTTTCCAATGCAGTGTTCTCCGCTGGATTCTTGCCACTGTCGCCGTAATGTAAGTCTTAGTCACACTTGTGCTGTAAGGAGAAACCGTCTGCAGTGGTTCCTGTCATGTTTTACAAGCAGCGAGGCCACACCGCTCACCGCACTGCAGGAACATGGCACCACTGGACCCTCCATCCACTGGGGAGATGGAGAATGCGCCAGGCCCATGGAGAGTACTTTCTCTCCACGGGGCCGTGGAAGGTCAGGACCTAGACTCAGCATCCCTGATTCCCAGGCTCTTCCCAAGGCCCTCAAAGGCAGTCACTCCTTTCACATTTGCTATGTTGAAAGGTAGGTGTCGTGGGTCCTGTGCGTAAGTAAGGAATTAATATCTCAGGGATAGAGATGAAGTTGCAGAAACTTGTTAGCAATGGACTGTCTGCCGTTTTAGGCCCTGACTTCTCCCCCACTTTGCAACATTGATTTCCACACAAAAGCAGGAACAGACATTTTTTAGCTCTTGCCAGCCCCCACACCCTTCCACAACATCTAATTATTAAAAACTTTGGAAATGTGGGTGGTTATCTTACCCTTTGCAATTAAGAAGTAAGAAAACAAAGTGTTCTTAATGTCAGTTTATGACACTCCTTCTCAAAGCCTCCTCCTGCTTTATCCCTGTCAACAGCAAAAGCCATCCGATTTGTTAGAAATGTGGTCCCCTCAGTCCTTCTCTGGCCCCATACTCGCCACCTCAGTCATGCCTGGCCCAATCGAGGGCACTGTGGGCACACTCTTAACCCAGCACCTTCATACTGCGCCAAAGGCCCTTCCAGATATCAGCATTTCCTTGCTGCCTCTGTTCTCATGGGGCTTGATTGAAAAGCCACCTTTTCACCAAAAGTCATTTTCTTGGAGATGCCTCTGCTGACAACTCTTTCTAAAATTCCAATTCACACCCCTAACATTTCGCATCATATCCCATTTCCACACGTATGTCCTTAGTTTTTTTTTTTCATGTAAAATAGCCTTTCCAACTTCTCTCAGAATTCCATAGGAGACTAAGGCCTTTGTCAGTTTGCTTCCCTCCTCAGTCTGCCCCATTTAGAAAGGACCCAGCACAGAGTGACTACCAACCAAATAGTTAATGAATGCAAATAGTTTAGATCATTGATGATCACAGCAGTTCCGTTTTTTTAACCCAGAACGGCAAGGGCTAGAAGCAGCACAAAGAAGGCAGACACTAGCCTTCTCATCCAACATTCCATGACTTTCCAGTTTGGAACGTGGCCGGGTCCAAGTCCAGAAATTCAGTCCAGTAAGTAAGATGAACAAATCTGTCTTGGAAGCAGTCCGGCCAAGCATGCTCCTTAGAAGTGAGCATGGTGAGACTTCCTCTCACCTCCATGGGGCGTGCATGCTTTCTGGGGAGAGGGACCGCATGCCTTGTCAAGTCGAGAGCGGATGAAAAGGAAGTCGACTTCAAGGGGATGAGGGACACAGTGGCCTCAAGAATGGGCTCACATATAGCAGGGGCTGTGAGGCGGACCCAGGACCAGGCAGCATTTGGTTCTGCTGTAGTTAGGGCCGCTGTGAGGGGAACCCTCTTGCCGGCACCTAACAATGACAGTGTTATAAAATCCATCTAATAGTGACCAGTGAGTAATTTTATGCAGCTTACATTCTAAAATGCTTGGTTTATCAACTACTCTTGCCCTAGGGGGGGTGTAAGCCGGTCTTTCCTTAGAACCGGGCATTCTACGGAACAGGAGTAAGGATAACAGGACAATAGGGTTTAAGATGTTAGCGCAGACACTTTGTGAGCCTCAGGCATTTAACGTGTAAAATGAGCGACTGTTTCACAGCCTCTCACAGCTTTCATTTATTGAATCCATTCTAAAAACGGATGAAATGCCCAGTTTTCTCTTTAATTCACTCTGTTCTCTAAAGAGCCCTCTCTGAATGCAGTCTGTTGATGAGCGATGCATGGATACCCGCGGACTCCACTTTGCTGGGAAGTCACTGCTGTCAAACGACTCCCAACTTCCTGACTGGCTCTGTAGGCCGGAAGCGAATTGCCCCATGCATTTGTCCCCCAAGGCGAGAACTCCGTAGGGAAGCAGCCTGCCTCACATTTCTGCCGAGCAGCAGCTGCTGGGGGAGCATTGAGTGCTCTCGTCACTGGACGACCAGGGCTCCCTAATCAGATACTCCGCAAGCACATATGGGTTCTCTCCCCTGACCTTTGGACAAAATGTCGGGGTCTGGCCTACTGTCTGCTGCCAGGAGACTCAGCGCTGCTTTCTCAGAGTTAACCCCAGAGCAAACGAGCCAAAAGGCAAGGCCACTCGAGGCCCGGCAACAAAAGCAGGAAATGAGACACAGGTGTCGGGAGGTGCATTGCTGCCATTCTGAGTTTAAGACATTGAGGCCCGAAGACTGAAAAATCCAAGCCGTTTGCCACAAAAGGTTGTGAGTGGCATCTTAGGGCCCAGTTTATTTCTTTAGTTAAAGACCTCCTCTTTAGAGAGGAAGATGCAGTTGCTTGGAGGCGACCCATGCAACCTTATACACAGCAAGCAGCTCTGCAAGCTCCTTGCAAATATTAGTTAGTAAGCACACAACCTGGGGAGTCTTCTGTGTGTCCCATGGTTTGTGACAGGTGCGCCTGCAAACTGTGGCCAGGTGAAGCAAGTTGGCGAACCTAAGAGTGACGAGCCATTCCCAAGCCCTCCAATTGGATGAATTTCCCCCTTCTCTCATCCCTAAGCGTCCCATCCCTGTATTTATACTCGGACTATCCCAGAAATTTCTTTGTATGGATAGAAATTCCCTGATTTTATTGCAGTCATCACTGTGTCTCTGTACTAGACAATGTGTTTAGATTTTACAGATAAGTCGTGCAGTTTCCAAAAAGGTGCCCTATCCCGGCAGTCTGTAGATTTGGATGACACTTCTCTGGATGAAAAAATTTAATTCTCCTTCACATCAGAACAACAAGCAGGAGCCTAAAAATTACCTTAGCATTTCGTTCACTTATATTCTAACGAGGTGGCTATATTGTTATATTTTTCTTTGATTTTTTTTTTTATGGCCCATCTTGGAGGCTATTGTTGGTGTTTTTCTTTCCCAATGTATTTTGAGTACCAATTCCATGGCTTTCGGGGGAAAACTGTTGTGCAAACAGTTGGAGCAGAAGAGAGGCCAGCTCAGTGGATGATCACAGATCATCAGAAACTTGAGGGAATGTCTCATTTCAAAAGGGGGCCTGACCTTTGAGGCCCCCCCCTGAGACATTTGGCCAAACAGCAGGGGTGTCAGGAATCACCTGGGGAGGGACCCTCGGCATCTCTGTTCCTGATGGTGGCCCGCCTGTGCTGCAGTCACGGCCCCTCTGAGAAAACCGCCTGTCTCTGTGGCACCTACTAGGGGCTTTTCTATGGGAGAGCGTGAGAAAGTCTCTGGAGTTCAAGAACTTGGAATGACATCCTTGGTGAAAAATCTCGGTATGGCTGAGCATCCTAGTTAGAACCAGTCATCTCTGGGGATTTGGCCTCAGCAGGCTTCTCAGCACAGGGGTTGCCCACGTTCCACCGAAGCCTGGGGGCCTGGGCAAGCCTGCTGCCAGTCAGTGCCCTTGAGTCACCTAGTTTGTTCGTTCTCGGTGATGTGTATCATCGACGCCACTGGTACGCAATGATGCTTCCTCTTCATTCAGTGTTTTCAGTGGTCTCACACTGGTTTTATGAAACAGACAGAACCCCCTCTTGGCTCCTGTGAGGTGTGTTTGTTAGGCAGAAGAGAGTGAGAGTCATCTCTTCCCGGGACCTCATTCCTGGGTGTGGCCCCTCACTCTCGGGTCTTGTTCTTACCCCCCACCAGTCAGATGTGACCGTTGCGGAGCACTTTTTGGTTATTTCACTCCTTGATTTTCTAAAATACCCCTTGACTTCTTACTTGAGAACGACTCCAGATGCTCACTAATAGTTTCTGAAAGTAACCCATTAGGAGCAGGACTGAGAGCAAATAGCTTCCCTGCTAAGAAGAGGACTTGCTTTTTATGGCTCAGAGAATAATAATATAACCATAGCAACAGGCAACTTGTCTGTCTCCCATTTTCTAATGCCTCAGAAATGTATGATAAGAAGGGAAATAAGCATTTGTTGTAAGACTTATAAATAATGCTGTCTGTAGGCATATTTGGTAGTGGCTCAGGATTCTCAGAATGGGAAAGTTATCAAATGGGTAAAATAGTATGTTCCAAGTTGTTTCTTGTTGCTTTGTGTGATTGCGTCCACCCAGAGTCAGGGCGGCCTGACAGGATGGAGGACAAATGCCCTGGGGATGCATCTTCACCAGAGCAGATCGGGTGGTCCTTTCTCTCCTGGACCTTCTGGTGTGTTCCAACTGCCAACTTTTTGAGAAGCTAGGAGAAAATATTTAAAAGAGAAGATAAAAGGAAGCAGCCAAGCACTTTGGCTTATGGGTCACGCTGGCAGCAATTGTGTGCTATGGGAATCAAACATGTCAAGCATTTCTGGTATTCTCTCTCAGCAGTGGAATCCCTGGTTCCACATCTTCTTCTGAATCCAGCCTGAGCCTCTGGTAGTTCCCTGCCCGTGTACTGCTGCAACGGTGGTCGGAATGAGAATCAGAGAGAAGAGCAACAGACAATACCTTCCCAATTAAAAAAAAATTGTTTAAGCTATCAGTTCACAGTCATGCAAGCTCTACTGCTTCTTATAGGAGGAATACAATGAGAAATCATTCCATCTTCACTTCCTTGCTAGACAAATCTACTAGATTGGTTTCCAGTGGTAGTGAAAAGGAAAACCCTTTCTTCCAGCTTCTCAAAGAACATTACCTCTTCTGTCAGGTGAACACTTAAACTGTGCCAACTGAGCTGCCATCATTTAGAAAAACCACCCAATCACTTCCAACTCCTGGTGACCCCTGTGTTTCCAAGTGGACTCTCACCCCAAAGGGCCTTCGGGAACTTTTATCTATTGTATACGGCACAAGACCTTTTTATGAGATGCCTCTGGGGGAATTTGAACTACGAAACCATTTGTGCCAAAGAAGGCCCAAACCAAACGAAAATGACAACTAATTGAACTAAGTCTGACTCTTGGTGGCCCTGTGTGTTTGAGAATGGAAAGGATGCCACGGTTTCCAATGGCTGTGACCTGTCAGATACAGATACAAGTTACATAAACCAGTGATTAGTTATTTCTTGCCTATGATTATATTGCGTGGGTTGTTTCTACATGAATGCCTTCACTAAATTGTTCATGTTTAAAACAAACCAAAGACCTCTGTACTCAAGAAATATATTTTAAAACTGTAATTCCTTCAAAAAGCAACAGCTTCAATAGGTCAACACTGATTAGATTTTAGCTAAGGATGAGATCAAATTCGCTATCTCAGATTCTTTAAATGTAGATTTAAGCTTACCTCTTCATTACCTCTTCTTAGTGAGTTAGAAAAACCAAAAGGACAGAACATGTTCAGCTTATCTTTTTTGTTTGTGTGTTTGTTTTTGTTGTTGTTGTTTTGGGCATCACTGCCCCGGGTGGTGGGAGTAGGAGGCCCAGCCTTTGCTCCTGTGGAGCTGCTCCTGGAATTGAACCTCCATTCCAGTGGGCTGCGGTCCCATGCACAAGCACTACGCCACCAGGGCTCAGCTAGCTTATCTTAAGCTGAAAGAACTCAAGAAAAAATTCAAGTCTCAAGTTGCACTATTGAAAGATTCTCTGGGCAAAATATTGAATGATGCAAGAAGCATCCAAAGAAAATGGAAAGAATACACAGAGTCACTTTACCAAAAAGAACTAGTTGATATTTTACTATTTCAAAAGGTATCGTGTGAACAGAAACCAATGAAAATGGAAGTCCAAGTTGCACTAAAAACATTAGCCAAAAACTAGGCTCCAGGAATGGATGGAATACCTATTGAAATGTTCCAACAGGCTGATGAAGTACTCATTCATTGGTCTATCTCTGTTTGCACCCATTGCAAAGGAAAGTGATCCAACAGACTATTCAAACACCACTGATATCACACACAAGTAAAATTTTGCCGAAATTCATCCAACAATGGTTGCAGCAGTACACGAAACTGCCAGAGGCTCAGGCTGGATTCAGAAGAAGACATGGAACAGGGTGGAACATTGCTGATATCAGATGGATCTTGGCTGAAAGAGAATACCAGAAAGATCTTGACTTGTGTTTTATTGACTCTGCAAACTATTTGACTGTGTTAAATCCTAACATATTAATCCGAAGTGCCAATTAACGTATTTTCCAGAAGAAAGAATGCTTTTTTCATCTGAGAGTAGTAATTCCAGAGAAGGTTGGGTCTTATTTTGCCTGGAGGGTAGTTGATGCATGGGTTCTGGGTGTGAGGAGTGCTTTTGAACACTCACATGTGGCTGGGTGTTGAGTCTCAGTTTGTGGCAACGTAGCAAAGTTTTCTAGAACTGGTGCCAGTGGTTTTATGATTAACAGGAAAGCCATGGACCATCCCTAAGCTGAGCCCATGACCCCAAACTAGAGCTCATTTATCTTTCAGAATCATTTTAACCTCAGCCTGTGCTTCTTATGAGTTCTTTTCTTGTCATGCACACCCAAAGTTGAGTGGTTTCAATTTTTGAGGCACAAAGTGAAATTATGTGATTAGATGCCAATTTTGCAGTTCAGAAACTCAGTTTGAAGAAAATTAGTAATGATTCTGTCTTTGCCATATTTCTCTTCATGCCCTTTGAGGAACTGTTAGAGATCAATGAAATGCTACGCTTTAAAATGATCTAATGATAAAACCTTCCATGGCTCTGGGTCGAATTCTCAGGGAAAGCATGGCTGGGTCCAAAGAAAAGCTAAACCTTCTAATATCATTAGTCTTCGAACAGTTATGAACTGTTTGCATGGAATTGGCCTAGCTGATCACCATGACGCCTCCACATTTTGGCCTGCTGCTTTTGTTAGGTGCCCCTCAGTCAGATAGGATCTGCTCACCTTTAAAAGAACTACGACCGGTGGTTACAGACGCCAAATCACAGCTGAAGGTTGAAAAAATGACTCTGGTTGTTATTCAGAGAGGCAAGGAGACGTAGTCAGGTGTTATTTAAAACTGTACTTGAGACTGTTAGAAATTCTTTTTTTTTTTTTGGGGGGGGGGGCATCACTGCTCTCCAGCGGCGGTGGGAGTAGGAGGTCCAGCCCACTGCTGGAATTGAACCTCCGTCCCAGTGGGCTGCAGTCCCGCGCACAACCACTACACCACCGGGGCTCAGCCCTAGAAATTCTTTATACTACCACCATTTCTGGAACAATTCTGAGGTGACCCTCTTTCAAGTTTGGGCCCGAGAATGATTAGAAAACCATGGTTCGCCTACTGTGTGACTAGTAAGCGGGAGTCTAGCCTTCCTAATGCTGAAGGTGTGTGCCGCCTGCCCTTTGTATTGCCCGGGTGCCGGGCACTGGGCTAGATCTGGGTGTGTAGCCGTGAATGAAGCCAATGTGCGCCCTGCTTCATGGAGCTGCTGGGCCACCTGGGGAGGCTGGCATTATTAAACAAGTAAGCGTACCAGTGCGGGAGTACACGGCGCTACAGGGGCCTGAACGAAAAGAGGAGAGAGGACTGGAGGTTGCTGCTTGAGTTTTGATAGTAAGAGAAGACCTCTCTGAGGAAATGCATTTGTTTGATGTTTTCCCAGTGTTTTAAATGTAATTCTCCGTTTTGGCAATACGCAAGCCTCTCAAGGGAGGATAACTCACTGTTTGAAAGCACTCAGGAAGTCTTCACTTTCATTTCTGTGACCCCATCATATGGTGTCCATTTCCTACATGAAAACCCTTCCTCTGTCTAATTCAGGTATAGATGCAAGAAGCTAAATGTTTATAACAATCTATAACCATGCCTGGCACGCAGTCCCCAAACTCGCTGCTATCAAGTGACTCAACTATAAGAACAGAGCAGATAGAACCTGCCCCAGAGGGTTCCCAAGCCCGTGATCTTGACCAGAGCAGACTGCCACATCTTGCTCCTGAGGAGCAGCGGATGGGTGCTGACTGGCCACTGCCTACCTCTCCATGGCAGCCCAGCACTGTGACACCCAGGCTCCTTTTGGCACATGAGAGAGGCTCACATAGTGGTCGAATGAATGGATGAAGAGTACAGAATAGGTCTGGTTAATGTCCTCTTACTGATCTGGTGAAACAGTAAACCTCATCAGCATTAGGAGAAAGGGGCTGAGGAGGAAGTGACTGGAACGAAACTGCAAGCTCAGCATGGAGCAGTTTCCAGTGGGAGACTGGAGTGGGGGCGGGGCGGGGGGTCCTGGGTGCTTGTTTTCAGCCTGTAAAATATATTCTTTGTTTGTTTGAAATGAACTTGTTGGTCACAAAAGACCCCAAGTTCATTTCCGTTTTACCTTTCCTCTTTTTTTAAAAAACAGACAAAGCTTTAGGTCTAAGAAACGAGTCTTTTATATTTATATTTCCTAATGTTGGTTGGAAATCCCTGGGTGCTGCAAATGGTTAACAAGCTCAGCTGCTAACAAGCTCAGCTGCTAACCAGAAAGTTGGAGATTCAAGTCCATTCAGAAGTACCTAGGAAGAAAGGCCGGGTGATGTGTGTGTGTGTGTGTGTGTGTGTGTGTGTATCAGCCATTGAAATCCCTGTGCATTGTCGGTCGACCCTGACACACATGGGACCATCCTGAGTTTGAACCTACTTGACTGTTGCTTATGTAAGTTGGTGCTGGCACCTTTACCAACTCTTCCTGTGGACACAGGGAGTGAAAGAGCATCCCTGATCCTAGCTAGACAGGGCGGGGTACAGGAGAGGCGCAGGTCAATCCCGAGTGCCCACCACCTCACAGTGTATCATCTGGAATGATAACTCTCTCATTATTTTCATATCCTTGAAAACTTTACCTTGCTATCCTGCCCTGGTTATACAAATAGCTTATATATCTTAGATAGAAATGGAGGTAGAAAATTAGAATGGCCAAAAGTACCATTCTAAGAGTAGTAGTGACAACTGCAATGAAAAAGAAAAGGGGAATCCTGTTGTCCTTGTCCTGCAAATGAAGAAACTGGATCCCAGAGAAGTTCTGAGTTAACCCAAGTCACTTAGCTAGCGAGTGACTGAGCTAGCATCAGACTTGTACAGCTCAGTGCCAAGGTTCTAGAAGTTCTCACAGGGAGAGCTGCCAGGATCGTCAACTTTGTTTCCTTTTCATTTTTATATTTAATTAAAAACAACTTTTCCTCAACAATAAAAACACTGCATGTGAGGGGGTGGAGGAGGGGAGCAGGGAGCCAATAAATGACGTACAAGAGAATAGTGAGTGACGACGTGGCTTGTGTAGCGTTACCTAATGTGTTCGGACAGTTATACCTGAGAGGAAATACTGAAAGGTGAATGATAGGTAAACATAGCGAGGGGGTGGGGGGGCAGGGGAAGGGGCGGAGGCGGGGGTGGCGGCACAGAATTTTAAATATCTAATATATAGGTAGCGAGAAAGCAGATGGACTTTGGGCCTCTATTTAAATCTTGTCTCAGTCCAAGAAAGGTTCTAATAATGTGGCCATGTATGCTACTCACCTTCCTGACATGATCGCTGAAGACAAAATGGATGTATAGCAAATGTGGTGAAGAAAACCGATGGTGTCTTGTTATCTAAAGATACAGTGTCTGGTGTCTTAAAGGCTTAAAATGAAATAAGTGGCCATCTAGCAGGGAAGCAACAAAGTCTACATGGAAGAAGCTCACCAACCTGTGTGATCACGGGGTGCTGACTGGAAGGGGTATCAAAAGTTCAAAAACATGCAACCAACTCGATGTGAAGGGGCAGAGATGTAGTGGAGCCCCCCAATCCGCCTGTACGTCCCTCTCAGAAAGGCCACAGGGAACAGGTGATAAATCCAGGTGTGGCACTGACAAGCCCCATGACCATCCTGTACTTATTTAGCATCTCCTCCCCTTGCTAGTAAGATGTGTATGTGCTTTACTCACTGATCACGTTAGATCTACGTGTGTTCTTTTGTATATGTAGGATCGCTCTGTTCCTGGAGATCCAGACAGATGACCCGTCAGAGACAGTGACAGGAGCAGTGGTTTCCTGAGGGTGGGAAAGGAGAGAGGGGGCAAGGTGGGAAAAGGGGAGTGGAGAGCATCAGTGATTGAATAGCCCCCCCCAATGGATTGAACAGCAGAATTGTATGTGAATGCAGGTAATGGAATGGGTAAGATATGTCAATAAAACTCTTATAAACATAAAAAATACTTTAAAAAAGATTTATAACCTTGGAATCCCGCTAAGGGTCACTATGAATAGGAAGCAACAGCAAAAAAACTACTGCATGTGCTTGTCCAAAATTAGGAAAAAAGAAAGCAAAAGCAGTCATTATCTGCTAGTTACGTTTCATTTTTTTCATATTTGAGTCTGAGCCTTTGTCATTGACAACAACTGAAAGAAATGTTTCTCTACGTAAATTGCAAAGCAAATTTTTCACAATAAAATAATATAATTAAAAATAGTAATAATATAACCAACCAGCTTGAATAAGCACAGGCCAATTTTATATAGCTCTTTCTTATAGCTGTCATTTAAAAAATGCAACTCAGGGTAAGAAGCAAGTCCTGTCTTTCTCCCCCAAAGCTGCTGGGGGAGTTTGAACAGCTGACTTTGTGGATTGTAGCCCACCCAGGCTCTATGGCACTCTTTATCATAGTTAAGATAAGCCTGTTTTGTGTTACACGTGTGTGTGTGTGTGTGTGCGCGCATGCGTGTATCTTCCCCCTCTCAACTGCTTTTCCTCTTTCCCTTTCTCTCCCTTGCCTTCCCTTCCTCTCTGCCTGTAGACACTCCCAGCTCTAAATCTCTCTGGTCAGAGAAAATGCATTTCATTGCTTTTGGTCAAGGGCAGACGTGGCAGTTGCTTGGAGCCATTTCCCCCTGCATGTGTTCTCTCTTCTGTCTCAAGAAAGACTTCAAGCTGGAAGCACATCTTGTGTTTCCATCTGCTGCGCGGTTGTGACTTACTCACTCACTGTTCTTCCCGGCACATGAGCAAGTACCCACGCTCCTTGACATTTCACCCACCTCAAGCTTTGCCACACAATTTTATGGTAGGAGCCAAATCTCCTTTATCGACACAGTTCAATTTTAGGGCATACCCATACTGATTACATAAAGGAAGATCATTACTGGCCTGCCAAAGGACTGGGGGAACAGCCCCGGTGGTATAGTGGTTATATCTTGGGCTGCTGACCACTCGACCAGGGTTCAAAACCACCAGCCCCTCCTTGAGAGAAAGAAGAGACTTTGTACTTCTTAAAGAGTGACAGAAACCCCCGGGGGCAGTTCTATCCTGCACTGTAGCATCGCCATGAATCAGAAATTACAGGACGCCATGAGTTAGGTTCTGGTTTAAGGATGTTATGTGACCTTAAAGAATTAATAGAATTGGACTGTGTGGTGAAGAGGAGAAAGAGCTTTTTGTGCCCCAAGCAGACTTTTTAAGCTGGTCAAAACCAAGATTTGGGTTGAAAATTGCAAGGGATAAGATTGGTGAGGCATATAGCGTGTCGTTTCTGAAACTTATGGAGCCATGGCAGAAAGGAGACATTTGACTATTGCACGGTTTGTTGTATGCCCACCTCCTCCCTGCCCTTCTGGTTGTTTGTTTGCTTTCATGTAAAGTTCTCTCTTAGGGGCCGTGAGTGGGTAGGTTTTTAACTACCTGTCATTTCCCACCCAACCCCCTGACACACACACACCACCACCACCACCACCACGACCTTCACCACCACCATCCCTGTTCCCCGCCCAGTCCCTGGGATCCAGACAGAGATCTGAGATCTAATAGTCTGGTGTGTGCCCCAATCCAGCTGGCAGAGCAAACACACCTCATTTTATGATTAACAACTGATTTTGGAAGGAAACCTACTGTATCATGTTTGCTTCTTCGCACAGCATTGGTCGAGTCTTGTCACATTTTCAAATTAAATTTTATGTGAAGATTTTGGATATTTGTCTCTGCTTATGGTCAAGCTTTGTGTGTGAGTCATCTCCCAGCTCGATGGGCCCAGCAGTGTCTTGGCAGCGTCATCAGTCAGTTAGTGTGTGTTTACAGGCGACTCAGAATTCCACACTGCCTAGAGTTTTTCCACCACCAACGTCCAGACACATCCTGGCTTCCCCAACCCTTCTGAGCAGACAGACTCGCAGCTTCGTGCTCGTGTTTAAAATCATTTTAGGTCATCTCTTCATTTGCTGCATTTACTTGGAATTTGCGGTGCTCACATGTCACTGCTTTTCTTCCCTCTGACACCCAGCAGTGTTTCATCGTCTCTCTCTATTTTGCAAGGCGCCAGACCTAATAAGACAGCAGCCTGTGATGATGTGTGCCACTCGTGATCCACGTGGGAGGGCGAGCATCTTTCCCTCCCACCTTCCTGGCCCCATTTCGCCAAATTACCGTTGTCTTTTTTCATTAGGTATACATTTGCAAGGTCAGCTGAGCATTCTTTTCACATAACGCGCTTGGAACAGCTCAGTCTAGTGTTTACGCGTTCCCTCCTGTCAGAAAACCCATGAGAAAACCGTGTTTTCTCTCTGTACCAGGGCCTGGGCCTCAGTGCTCCTCTGTGAAAGCCGCGCAGGGTCGTCTGCTTCAGTCATCTCTGCCTTGCTCGCCGCCCCACCCAGGCTGCCAAATGCTCCTTCCTCCCAGAGGGCCTGCCCTGGTCATTTTTTGGTAGGGGGCAGATTATAGGCTGCCGATGAAGATGCCCTTTCCAGGGCTAGTCATGCTGAACAGAGCTCCCAGCCTTCTCATACAGGCTGACCAGTCATCAATCCCTCTCTTGCTCAGGCTGGCCTGGTATCATTAAAAGCAGTAGAGCAGTGGGTCTTGACCCCTTTGAGGGGTCGATTGATCCTTTCACAGCGATCGCTTGATTCATGACTGTAGCAAAATTGCAGTTATGAAGTAGCAACAAAAATAATTTTATGGTTGGGGGTGGGGAGATGTCACCACCACAGGAGGAACTGTACGAAAGGGTCGCGGAAGGAGGAGGGCAGAGAACCTCTGTCTCAGCGTGTCCTCACCCACCACGCCCGCCAACAGCTATGGGTTGAGGCACTCAGGAACCTGTTTAGAAGGCCCCACAGAGTGGGCCTAAGTCCGAGCGTCGCTGCAACCCATCTACCTCATTGGTCGCGGCATGGGTGAACTTGGGACTCTTTATGACACTTCAGGCCAGCTAGACCCATCCTCGGGGCCTCCAAACCTTCAATGGAGAAGTGGAATGGAGAGATAGTGGCCTGTTTCCAGGGAACTTCTGGAAGCCCCCTCCTATCTAGCGGGAGCCTTCCTTGTGGGGCATGGCCATCCAGCAGCGGGTAGTTTGAGAACTAGGCACCGTGTTCGCTTCCAGCACCATGCCTCAGCCCTGACTGCACCACTGCACCTCTCCTCTGGCTGCCAGCGCCTTGGGGCACTCGGGGACCAGCGCGGGCGCTAATGGCCTCTGCAGGTGGTTCGGGCCGTGAGAGAACCCAGTCTGGGTCTTCAACGCTCATCTGGATTCTGAGTTAATCCAGGAAGGCAGTAAAAATGAGCAATGTGGCTTGCATGTCTCTGGCACATGTGTTTTCCATTATCTGCTCTTCTGTGCCACAACACATGCGCAAGCACACAGCCGGCAGTTTTTCTGAGCTGGAGAGAGAGCCCGGGGTTCCAGCCGGAAATGGCTCACATGGCGCCTCCACACCGGAACTCAGTCACATGTTCAGAATGAAACAGCCCCAAACACATTAGCAGGTTGCTTTTTCTTCTAGCTCCTACATTTGGGAAAGCATTTGCGAGAAACTGTCTTTTTTTTTTTTTTTTTGTCAACTTTCTGGGCATGCCGGTATAATTCTCTAAGCGAAGCAAATGATTTCCTAGCCATTGCAGAGGGCAGGGCTAACAGTGGAGTTAAAGTTTCCACAGGAATGGCCCTGCAGAATGGCTAGGCCCAGTTACTGTACAGCGGCCACCAGCTGTTCTTCATCTGCAGTAAGCCTGGAACAGAAGGAAATTAGCTTAAATCCTCAGTGAAGAGATTTACAGGACTTGAAATGGGACATTTATCATCCATGAAAACTATTTTAAGCATTGAAGTAAAAAGCTAATCAATAGACGTGGCGGGGTTATGTCTTTCGTTGACTTTAAAATAGATTGTTTCATCTGCTCAGGATATTTAGAGTTGATAGTTAATAGATTGTTAGATCAGATTAGTATTTCCTGATGTTGTAGGGGTCTCTGAAATGTCTCTTTCAGAAAAACGCAAATGTAAATAAATTCTGCATATAATTGTGGGAGAACTCGGGACTCAATGACACCTAGGAATTAGACCCTAAGTTAAGACCTCCTGGGCCAGACTCTCTCTCCAGTCTCTCCGGGACTCATCATTGAGCAGCCTCCTGGCTCGGTTTTCCGATCATAATAAAGGAATCAGAAGATCAAATGTCAAACTCTGGATTTTCTTTCTCCAGATTTACAATGTTTGACATGCCCAATGTCGACACAACGGAGAGGCTAATTCAATGGATAGAATTTGCTTTTGGAATTCAGTCCTTTGCCCTAGCAAAGCTGGGTGTTTGCTCTTAAAATCACTCACTGGCTCTCTCTCCTCTTAATCAACAGGCCGGGCCTTCACCAGCAACTGCTCTTTCAGGTCCCCACACCCAGCTCCTCACTCAAAAGTGCAAACCGAAACACCCGCTTGATTGCCCCAGGTCCCTCCGGTCCACACGTCGTCTGACCGTCACTGGGATTGGGGTTGTGTCTGAAAAGCTTTACCTATTTATTATCACTCACCACTTTTGTTTCACTTTCGGAAGATGACCACCCAGAATTACAAATGAAGGAAGAATGTGACTCTCCTTAAACTCAAGTCTTCGCTTTTTTTTAGGCAGTAGGAATAGTGTGGCTATGTGTCTGTATGGTGTGTCTGGTTAGCACTCGGCTGCCAACAAAAAGGTTTGAGGGTCAAGTCTACCAGGAGGTACCGCAGAAGACCCTCTCTGATGATTTGCTTCTAAAAATCAGGTCCTGAAAGCCCTGTGGAAAGTAGGTCATCTCTGACACACATAGAGTCGTCATATATCAGAATGTAGTCCCTGGTAAGTGGTTTTATAGGCCGGTGTATTTTAACTTGGGATAATGATTGATCACATCTTTGTTAAGCATGAACTCCGTATGATTTCCCTGCTCCCTCCGGAAACTAGCCTTTAGTTTACCTGCAAGTCCTAGACTGCACTCCTTTTACTTTTGACCTGTAAATTGCCTCTCTCTCTCTCTCTCTCTCTCTCTCTCTCCTGGAATTGGGAACTCTGGAACTAAAGATGATGGCCGCGTGGAAGGGAAGTGGTGGTGGGTCTGGTGGGTCTGGGAAAGGGTGTTGTAGTCAGGGGTGTACACGGGTTAGTCAGGAGCAGGAGTATCTGCCTGAGGCGCAACCGCACATTCGAAGCTGGGAATCTCTCAGCAAAGTGAGAATTTGCGCTGATGAATCAGCTTTGTCTCGACCCAGGGCTCCATACCATTCACGTGGTGTGGAGCCTTGACAGTGGTTCTTTCCCATCACCAGAGGGCAAGATGGCTTCTCACCTCTTCTATTACGCAAAGGCCTCCTTCTCTGGGGTCCCATTTGCCCTCACCTTGGTGATAGACTGTGGGGAAAGACGCAGAAACACCAGATCTGTGGTATTAACTCTGACAGCACAGTGGTTCTCGCCCTCATCAAGCCAGTGAGGGCTGCCCTTATGTCCCCTCTCTCATGGGACGGACGCCTCTGACAGAGACACGCATCTGTGCGGCTGCCTCTAACGCTCTTGTGTGTCTGCTCCACAGAGAACGTGATCAACGGGCAGGACTACGAAGTGATGATGCAAATCGACTGCCAGGTGATGGACACCAGGATCCTCCACATCAAAAGTTCGTCGGTGCCCCCATACCTCCGAGATCAACAGAGGAATCAAACCAGCACCTTCTACGGCCCCCCTCCTGTGGCCACGGAGGCCACGCACACAGTCCGCTCCCTCCCGGAGTCGCTGCAGTAGGGCGTCGGGGCCCCTCTGGGAAACTGAGAGTGGGTGGGACTCCGCCAGACCCAAGGCAGGTGGGAGAAACGGGTCTTTCCGCCTTGTCGGCGGCCAGTGGACAACTGCTTAGCTGCACAGGAGAGAGAGAGAGAGAGAGAGAGAGAGAGAGAGAGAGAGAGAGAGAGAGAGAGAGAGAGAGACTGTGAGAACACTTTGTTGATCATCGTCCACCCATCAACTCAAGAAGGCACTGGAGTTCAGAAACAAGTGAACAGCATCTCTCCTGGGCACATTCCGCCTGCATTCTCCAGGGTTACCTGGGGTCCACGGTTTTCCCCTCTACCTCTGTAAGCTGCTCGCCCCTCTGCCTTGGTTTTTGTGTTTTTACCTAAAGTGGCACCTTCTTTCAGATCCCATCACCCTCGACCATTTCACTTACTGAGAACCGTGGTTTCCATTTGAACAGCAGCCGGACTCAGCTCCTCCGCCGTGTCCACAGATCGGACTTTGCGTTCCTTTAATGCAATCCCCCTCTGAGAAGTGCGTCTCAAACCCCTCAAACACCCCAAAACTACCCCCCCAAAGAGTCCACGTAATCTGGAGCTGGAGGTAAAAGGGGCAACCTCCCATTGGTCACGTTGACTGGCATTGGTGGCTCTGACCTCGGGCTGCCGTGGGAACAGGGCAGGGAGCAAATGCGGGAGGACAGAATGGAAACGAGGCGTCCACGGTGGGCTTTGAAAGCGGAGACAGCTCCGTGGATACATGTGTTTGAAACAGGGAGGGGGGTCATCTGAGTTTACATTCACAGAGAGACACGGCCACAGCACTTGTCAGTGCACAGCACCTGCCGAGTAGCTACGTCATCATACTGATGTCTTCTCTTGCCTCACATGGACAGGCCCCTGAGGACCAGGGGTCAAACCCTTTATTTTCATTGTGAGGCACCCCCCCCCCCACACACACACACACACAGCCTGCCCCTGTGATGATACCAAATTTGCCGGGCCGACATAGAGGTCACTTGAGACACAACAAGGCAAGAGCTTATTCTCTGCAACCTGCAGATGTGTTTGCCACCCCCCGGCATCTGCAGATGCTGAGCGGGGGCCCCCTGGAATAAGACAAGAATGCTGTTTCTCAGGGGGATGATGGTGTCAAAATGGATGCTCTCGCCCACCCATGCTAACTAACCGACTGCGGTGTGCACCTGTCTGCTGCTCTACTTGGTGCTTGGTTCTTTGGTGAATTCGGAGGAACGGACCCCAGACAACCTGTCCCTCTCCGATGTCCTAGCTTCAAATGCTAAAGCGAGCCTTTCTCCCTCTCCCTCCACAAAGCTTGTCAGCTTCTTAATAGGCCTCCTTCCAACAACAGCCCTGCTGCCTGCTCTTCCAGGCAACTCCTCCATTCCACCCGACCCCCCCTCCTCATCACTTCTGTCTCCATGCAAGGTGAGGCAAGAGAAGTGACCCACGCGCATGCAGGCATCGAATGTGGTGGTGTACCTGTGCAGAGAGGCCCGGCTCCCGGATCACTGTGGAACTTCTCCACTGGTTCTTCTTGGATGCCTCTCTCCCTCCGGAATCTGCCCGTTTTCCAGGGAACTCCCAGACGCCTCTGTGAGGCGGCAGGAGTGTCAGGGAGGGCTCCAGGATGTAGTCATCTGTGGTTTGTAGAGTGTTCATTCGCCTCCTCTTTGCCCACGTGCACTAATGGGTTTGGAGTCAGCCCTGTGCTCCCTTCTGACCTCAGAACCTCCTCCTTCCTCCCCACCTCCCCCCCAGGACCGCACTTACCTCTCTACTGGCTGCCAAGGAGTGGTAGGCCCGAGCCAAACATGGCTGTGGCCATGGCTCGATGAAAGTGGCAACGGGTGCCCCTACCCTGCTCCCTTTCTGCTGGGACCACCAGAAGTTATCACAGAAGATGCAAGCAAGGTACACACAGTGGTCGTGAGCAGAGCGGCCTCCTCTGCACTGCACTGCGGGGCCCAACCTGTTGCATGGACCCCTGCTCTCCAGCCCTTTCCTTCCCCCAGAGCCCTCCCTTCCTCCTCTTCCTGTGCTCCTTGGACCTGGTCAGCTGACGGAAGTCTCCATCCATGTCCTGCTAGCCAGCTGTACCGCCTCTGTCAGCAGATGGAACATGGGGTCACTGGTTAGGGGGGAGTCACACAACTAAAGAGCAGGCAGTTCTAGAACGTTCTAGAAGGGCCGGGCGGGCACTTTGGCCGTGGTGTGCCCACAAAGTGGTGGCCTCATGCAGCCAGGAGACCTCACCACCTCTTCCCATGGCTGAGTCTTCCACCCACTGCCACAAGAGCCTGAGGATGTGCTCTTTCTGGAAAGGGAATGAGAAAGTATCAGGAAATACAAGTGCAGAGTATTCTTTTTAAATTGCTATCAAAACTCGCACTGATCTCTGGCACAGGAGTAGTTTGGGTTGTGATGCAACTTCCGCAAGGCCCTGTGGGAAATGGGAAGCTGCTGTGTTAGGTTGATAAGCTTCCCCTTGGCCTGCATTTGGGGAACAAGATGGCCTTTGGAAGAATTGCAGCTGAGAGGTTTTGGGGGTTTTTTTAGGCGGGGGAGACTTGTATATATGTTTTAATTTATTAATTTTCAAAATGGGAGTGTGCATGCTTGTGAGGAAAGGAGAGACCTCTGGTGGAGGGTCCCCGGCCCATGGTAGCCAGCCTGGTGCTCACGCAGATGACAGGACCCCGGGGCTAGAAGGTAGTGGTGGAGACATTTCACCCTTATTGTGAAGGAGTTGGGGAGGAGGTGTTCATGCTGACTACTGAGCGAGACAGCAGCGCTTCTTCCCTTGGGGGTAGCACGCCCACCCGGGGCAGCGCAGGGACCCAAAGTTTGGTATTGGCAAGAGAATCAGTCTTGGAACAAATGTTTTTTGTTTGCTGTTCTCATAGTGTAGAAATTTTACATTAGATTGTTGGGTGGAATTTATGTGCTCACAAGTTAAATCCCCTATGTTTATTAAAGCTCAGAGCATCTTTAACTATTTATTTTTAACGACTACAAGCTCTAACACGAAGCTTTTGTTTCTGTGCCATTTCTTGTTAAGCAAGTTGCACGGAGGGCTTTGAAAACAACAGTGTCATAGGAATCATTCTGCCGTTTAAACAAGGGACTTGGGATTTCATGGATTTTTCCAATTTTTTTTTTTTTTTAATTTCCAAAGAGAGAGTCCTGGTTAAAGCTTTTTGGCCATGTCTTCCTGCTGGCTGGGTATCCCGGCAGCCTCAGCAGTGGGATTCAAATAAGGTCCTACTGCTGTGGTGCTGAGGGGGAAGAAGGCCAGAATTGCCTGGCCCCCTTTGTGGCCATGGTGTGATACTTGCTGATTTGGGGTGCGCTCCCTAGCCCCAAATTCAGTTTGTGAAAGAGCCAGGCACATCACAAAGCTGGGAGAGAGGGATGTGGCTTTTGTATTTGACTTGCTAACAACATATTAGAAGGAACCACTTCTCACTGCCTGAAAGGCTGAGTCAGACTGGAAGTCCACTCTCAGTCTGACCTTGAGGGCACTTCTACCCAGGAAAGCTGGCTGCCCAGTGTCCTGGTAGGCTGCTTTTGCCCGCCTTGGGCGGGCCTGTAGGAATGAGCTGTGAGGGTGATTTTGCCATTCCCTGGTCAATTTGATGTGCACTCACGGTGCTTGTCAAAATCGAGACGAGCTCATTATCACCCACGAAGGAACTCCTTAACCATTGCTGAATGAAATGAAAGTCCTGTACCGAAATGAGGCTTGCTTCCGCCCGCCATCATTTTCATCTACAAGCAATAGAATCAGTCCTCTAATGTGAAGACAAAGTAGAACTTTTATTTTTAAAAGGAGAGGAAAACCTAAAAGAGAATGAAATGCAAAAGATTTTCATTTCTGTCCCTAATAGCATCTTTGGCAGGAGGGAAATTCCTGGGTAGTTTTTAGACTTTTCTCCCCTCCAGAGGTTGGAGGGGTTTTGCTGGATTTGTCATTCCTTAAGAACCCAACTTCGACTCCTCCCGAGATGCCACTGGATCCAAAAGATTACTGTGCACATAAAGCAACTCCCCACCCCCACCCCACTCCACAGCTTTCTCCTGCCTGGGAAAAAAGAATCGAGAATGTGTGCTGTGATAACTTAAAGCTGAAATCAAAGTGTATTTGGGATACGACTAGAACTTTGAGTTGTCAGTCCTCCCTTGTGCATTAGAAAGGTGTAAAATGAAGAGGGGCTGATGGGAGAAGCTGGGCCTCTGTCATGTAGCGGGCACCATTCTCAACAACTGGTGGACAAACTAAGCGTTCCTTATATCGGTGTGCTCGGGAGCCAAGAAGAGCAGCAACCACGGTTTATCACTCCCCAAGATCCATAAGCACCATTTCTTTTCCCATTTGCCCCATGGACCAGTGTGGTCATGAGTTTAGTGAAGTCACCAGGAAGCTTGGCATTCTACCCAAGGTACAAATCCCAAATGGAGGCGAGTCCACTGCCTTCAAGCCCACTCTAAGCCAGCGTAGGACTACCCGTGGGGTTCCCAGACGCTAACCCTTTCTGGAAATCCTGCCTTGTCGCCCGACATTCGGCGGGTGGGCTCACAGGGCAGACCTTTCATTTTGCAGCCAAGCACTTTCTTTATCCAGTGCGCCCCCGGGCGCCTCAGATCAAGATGAGTGGGTTGATTTTCAAATGTATGACGGGGTCTTCACAAAGTTTGTGGGAAGCATTTAGCATCTGATTCTATTTTTCCATGAACTTTTTGAAGCTTCCTTGGATGTTAGGTCATTTTAACTCCCACTTGGTCAGCCACCAGGAGAGAGAGGTTCTTTCTAAATCAGGCCTTTACATGAAAACTATGCACTCTTCCTGACCGCCGAGATGTTCCCGCCTTGGTGGAGGTGGTTTTCATTATGCTGGCAAGTCAGTGGGGCTCAAGCGCCTCGAAAGGGGTTGTGTTATCGGGGTGTTGCTTCCCCAGGTGTGCTTGCAAAGGGGGTACCCTCTGTGTGCTAAGACAGTGGTAGAGATGTGGAGGAAAGATGTACCACTCTTGCCTTTAATGTTTATGTTGGTTTGAAATGTATAAGGAAATGCTAACAGGCTGTTGGATCCGTGCAAGCAATTCCTTATGATGCAAGACCTATTCTTTGTCTAAAATTCAAATAAAGAATTTTTAACCTTGCATTGTGTTGCTCTCTTTATGGAAAATCCCCAGATGAATCATCAATCTTTAGTCATTCTCACTGACTGCTCGCAAGTCAATTCTGAATCATGGAGACCCCATAGGACAGGGTAGAACTCCTGTGGGTTTTCAAGACACTTTTTAAAAAAATCATTTTATTGGGGAGTCATACCACTCATCACAATCCATAGGTAGATCCATTATGGCAAGCACATTTGTACGTCGTCATTCTCAAAACGTGCATTCTACTTGAGCCCTTGATAGTTTATAAATTATTGTTTTGTCATGTCATATGCTATCCAACATCTCCCTTCACCCACTTTTCTGTTGTCTCTCCCCCAGAGAGGGGGTTATATTTAGATCCTTGTGATCGGTTCCCCTTTTCTACCCCACCTTTCCCTTTCCCTCCTGTTAGCGCTACTCTCATTATTAGTCTCGAGGGGTTTAACTGTCCTGAATTCCCTATGTTTCAAGCCCTGATCTGTGTACATCCTCCAATCTAGCCAGATTTGTAAAGTAGAATTGGGATCATGATAATGGTGGGTAGAAGGTATTAAGGAACTAGAAGAAAGTTGTGTGTTTCATCATTGCTATACTGCATCCTGACTGGCTCTTCTCCCCATGACCCTTCTGTAAGTGGATATCCAGTTGCCTACAGCTGGACTTTGGGTCTCCACTCCGCACTCCCCCTCATTCACAAGGATAAAATTTTTTTGTTCTTTGAAGCCTGATAACTGATCCCTTTGACGCCTCGTAATCACGAAGGCCGGTGTGCTTCTTCCATGTGGGCTTTGTTGCTTCTCAGCTAGATAGCTGCTTTTTTTTAATCTTTAAGGCCCCAGACACTATATCTTTTGATATCATGCACCATCAGCTTTCTTCACCATATTTGCTTAAGCACCAGCTTTGTCTTCAGCAATCGTGTCGGGAAGGTGAGCGTCATCTTTTTCTTTCGAGGTGGTTGGTGGTTTTGAACTGCTTATCATGATTAGCAACCTAAAACATAACCACCGTGCCACTAGGACTCAGGAAAAACCCATTGCTATCAAGTGGATTCCAACTCGAGGTCACCCTATAAGGCAGAGAAGGACCACTCCCTGGGGTTTCCACCTTTGGCCTTTGGAGCACTAGTTTTTGAGGCGTCAATCTTTGGGTTAGTAGCTTAACACCTAACCCACTGTGCTACCAGGGGGAGTAGGAAGGGAGGCCTAAAATGGCTTTGTGGCCTGTTACTGTTAGATAAAACCACAGAGCCTTTTTACTCTCCTCTCCAGCCTGGCTAATTAAGGTTGTCCTTTATGGTGTCAAGCAAGATGCTTGAATGACGATCTTAAGGGAGGGAAGGAAGGAAAAATATCTGAAAACTCATACTCTGACTTCCTACCTCACGAAATTGGGTTTGTCAGATCCAACGTCACGAGAAACCTCTTCCCTGCTCTTAATGGTATGTTCACTTTGCATGGAGCTTGTCGTCACCACAATGTGGCTGCAAAAGGCCAGCCAGGAGTAAAAGCGTAATGTAACTAACTGAGTACTTAGTGTCTGCCTCAGATACTGGGTTCTGTGCATTACCGAGATTATTTCCATCCTCAGCCCTTTTCCTAAGTGGCTGCATAACTGGTCAATAGTGCGGGTGCAGTGGTGTCTAAGTGGGAGAATTTTTGCCTTCCATGCAGGAGACTCGCTCAGACCATCAAGTCGACACACAGGTTCAACTCCCAGCAAGCACACCAGCCACCCGTTTATCGCTGCCCCTCTACGTTCTCAAGCAGTATTGCAATATAATCCACACACTGGAGAGTCTGTGAAAGCAGCAGCAACGAGTAAAGGAAATCCAATTCCCCCACACTGTGCTGCCCAAACCTTACGGGGTGTTCCACTGGGACTTCTTCCTGCTTGTGGGGCTCTCCAAGGATCGCCCCGGCTGATGTCTGGGTCACACCGTGCCCCGAGGGAGGCATGCTAGCTTACTCTGGGCACCTTATCTAGCTCGTCTTCCTCTGTTAGAATTTAGCTTGCTGCCGATCTTCTGCTTCTCCTCCGAAGCATATTTCCCTCCTGCACCTCCAGTCAGTGTGGTCTGTAGAATTGCTGGGAGAGCATCTGTCCCACCTTTAATGATAATCATCAATGTTTATTGGAAACCTGACTAGGGCAGTCCCTGGGGAAGGGTATCATCTTCGGTAAAGTAGCGGGGGAGGGAAAAGAAGACCTTTGGCAAGATGGATGTGCGCAGTGGCTGTATTGATGGGCTCAAACAGGCACAACAGTGAGGGCTGCGTAGCCCCAGGCAGTGTGTACGCCAGGCCTGCTGTGCACAGGCTCACTGTGGGCTGGGACCAACTCAAAGGCACCTAACAACATATGTAAGCACATATGACAGAGGTCAAAGTCAGCCCAGAGTGATGATGGTGAGAAATTTGGACAAGATCTCACGACTAGTACTTAGCAGAGGCTTGAAGCTGTCTGTCTTGATTTTGACTCTTC
>PVJH01024074.1:0-33512 GCA_004026705.1 Nesogale talazaci
GCCCCAGCCATACAAATTGAGCTGTAAACAAGCAATACTGCGCATGCCTTAAGCAAGGCCTGTGACGCAAAAAGCCACTGCACCTATCCCGGAACGCCCCGTCACTAATCAAGGTTTATAAGCCCAGGGCTGTGGGTTTTCAGGGTCTTCCGCAGCTGACCTCGGGTCTAGAGGCAGCTTCAATAAACTTCGCTAAGAATGCCATCAGAAGGATCCTGACTATTTTGTCTCGTCGTGTGTCGCGTACTCTCCACACCATTCCGTCGTGGGGTGGGCTGCGCGCAACATATTTCTAGTAGTTTTCTGTTGATCTATAGCTGCAACCAAAAAAATCTTAAGCAAAATTTTACTTTTATGTGATATTAACATTTTGTTTTTTATTTTCAGACTGTGTCCGATCACTTGTCTTTAGTATGGACCTCTTCAAATCAACTGGCCAGTTAACTGTCTCCCAAATTTCTTGGTGTAAACGATTGAGCAAATCTAGATTTGCATTAGCTTGTTCAATTTCTCAGTTGGTATTTTGTCCATTCATAGAACCTTTTCTTAATTTTTTTTGCCAGTGTCTTCAGTGCAATGTCTTCTTAAGTACCATCAACTCTTGGTCATATGTTACTTCCAAAAATGGTGAGATAACATTTTGGGACAATGACTGCATTTATTGAATCTTTTATTGATGTTTCCTGTGTGGTCAACTATTCTGCTCACAGAATTTTTCACTTCAATATTCAGGCAGGCAGTTTGCATATGTTCTTCAGCTGTTTCAGTTTGAGTAATACCAAACATGCTCTTCTTCTTTAGTTTTCTAACTCCAGGTCTTCACATAGTTCGTTGAGTGTCTTTACTTCATCTCCAGATGTCCTTGGGACTCTTACATTCACTTATTTGGTTCATCGTTTCTCTCTTTTGCTTTACATAACGTAGATTCATGAGAAAGCCCGAGTCATTTCTGACATCCCTTTATCTTTTGCTTTCTTTCTTTTCTCTTCGGTGACCTTTTGCTCTCTCCATATATGTTCTTGAGGTCATTCCACAATGTGTCTGGTCTAGGGTTAATAGTGTTCAGCAACCTGAGTATATTCTTAGCTGGTTTCTAAATTCAAAACAGATTTACTCATGGTCATATTGTGTCTATTTTCAGACCTGTTTTAATTGTCTCCTCCTTTGACCTGAAGTTTCTTATGTAGAACTGATGGCTTGTTTCTTAATTTTCCCTTGACTTTGCACTGACTGATAAGACTGAGGTATGCAATTGTATTTTTGTACATGTGTACTTGATTTTATGGCATATACTTATTTGGAAAGGTAACTGGTATTGTTGCCTTAATATAGTTGAAAATAGGTACCTGTAATGAATAAGTCAGTGATCTTGCAAAGTTCTATCATGCAACATTTCTGTCTTCAAGTTCATTATTTCCAACTGCCGAATTTTTGTTTCAATTCTTGCTTTAAATCATCGGCAACTACCAATGCATTTGGGCTGCATGTTTATCCAGTTTCAGACTACAGAAGTTGGTATAATTCAATTTCATCATCATTAGCATTTTTGTTGATGTGTAAATGTAAATAACAGTTTGTATTAAATTGTCTTCCACGTGAGCGCATAGATATTACCTTATTGCTAACCACATTGTATTTCAGAATATATTTTAAAATGTTCATTGTAACAATGAATGTGATGCTCTTCATTTTCAATTTACCTTCACAGCATAGCAGCATGATCTAATTTGAAATCACTGTCTGGTTTAAAATGAGCTGATCCATTTCAGCTCATTAATACATAGAACATCAATCTTCCCATATTGTATTTCATTTTTGATGACTTCCAATTTTCCTAGACTCATGCCTCTTACACACCAACTTAATAGTATCAATGGCTGTTTTCAGCTATTTTATCCCATTTTCAGTCCTGTCTCATCAGCAAAGGACAGTCTCACAAACTTTGTTCCATTCCTATCATTAAAGTGGACTCTTCTTCGACAGCTCTGATGTAATTTGAATGACTAGCAATTTGCAGGTCTCATCTTCTGGTTCTGTATCTGACAAGGTACTGCTGCTATTCATAAATTTTGCAGTGGTTTCTTTTTCCAAAATAGATCATCTTCTTCCCAAACTGTTCTTTGTCTGGACGCTTGACTGTCCACCATGGGTGCCCTTGCTTGTATTTCAAACATCTGTAACATAACCTTCAGTATTACAGCAACATGCAAGGGACGACAGAACAAGAACCAAAAGACAAGGGGTAGAAGTAGAAACGGAAGCATAGTCACAGTTAACATTGTGTAATGCCCAAACTGATCTATGCTTTCTGAGCAGGGCAACATATTTTAAAGACTATCTTCTCTTTACTTTAAAAGACACATGTTTATTTTAGCACCTTTTTAGCACATTTATTCAGGGTCTTTACCATAAGAAATACATATGGTCCTCCCTTAGGAGACACAGCTGTCTTTATTCCAGAAGCTCTATAGAACTGCATCACACCAGGAGTATGCATGTTCATGTGTAAGGTAGGTTTGACCACATTCATCACTAGTTGACCTGATTCCATCTTACCATTTTCTCTGTATAGAACATGGATATCCATATATAATTAAAATGAGTCATCTTCAACTTTACTGCCACAAGCCCCAAAAAGCACCACACCTTCCACTCTACAAGAGGGCCCTTTGTGCTGGGGAAGCTGTACACAGAAAGAGAAGGTCAGTTCAGCCTGAAGCTGACAACAATGCAATCTTTACCCATCATCACATTTAGAGACACACCAGGGTCTTACTCACTTTAGGCAAGCTTTATTTTATTTCTTGAGGCAGTAGCTACCTTCTCTGTGTCCTCAGTACCCTTCACATATAGTTTAATTATGTGTGTGCATATCTGTGCATTATTTACGCATATCTGTGTGGTCTCTTGAGAATATCAGTGTCAGATAACCTGGAAACATGTTTTCCCAATCCTAAAGCTCCCTTTACCATCTAGCACAAGTTAGAAGATAACTTATGACTTCTTGGCTTAGATCCTTCAGGCTTAGAAGAAGTTGATGGAGCAGAAGTGTTATAGAGTTCAATAGGTATCTATTCTGAGCATGCACTGAAGTGACACAACCACTTCTACCTCCACAGTCTCTCTTTCCCTGTGTGCTTCTGACCCAGGTCTAGACTGGAGCAGAACATGATTGCAACTTTTACGTCTTTCTTCTTCCCATTTCTTTTTAGCCATGTCAGTATTCTCCCATGGATACTTATATTTCTGAATAAAATACATACTTGATTTGGAGAACAATTTGCTAAGACTAGAATTCATACTCCAAGTTTGTTTTGTTATGACTCTTATTTGTATTTCTAGAAGTTTATAAAATTGTGTTTTGCAATAATCATACCTTAATTTACACATGAGAAAGCAGTAGTCTTACCAGGATGTTTAAGAAAGTATAGGTTTTTCTAAACTTAGCTTTTTAAAGATCAGTTCCATGTACTTCATAGCAATACCACATTTTCATAAGTCATAGAGGCAGCATGAACTCTCATACCAAGAAATTTCCATAACTAAAAGCCCATCTAAGCCAGAATGTATATTTGAGAAAGTACAGGATTCAGTTTCAAATTTGCCTTCTGTTTACATTTTGGAACAGCATGCATATAATTTTATATCAAGAACATTATTACTTAGACTATTAAAGCTAAATAACTGGGTATATTAAGATAGTTTTCAAAAGAATACAATTTGGCCAAACATATGAAAACAGCCTGAATACCACTACTCAATCTATATTCTAACTGTATATTAAATATTTGCATGTGCTGACATTGCTAAATACACAAGATTGCCTTTCTGGAGTGAAAAATGTGTTTATTTTCTTTTAGCCCTTTTAAATGATGGAAGTATAAATGTTAGAGCAAGAATAAAGAGGGGGCTTAGTTAAGTAGAGTGGTAGCATTCCTTTATGACTTCATACTCTCTGGAGGCTACTAGGTCAGCTAGAGAATGGGACACAGTCTTTGTTTTGGAGAAGGACACCGACATATTGGCTGCCATGGACTCTCCGAGAGAAGAAAAGGTCTCTTCTGAGGGCTGCTATGAACTGTGCTTGTGCAGAAGAGTGTCTCATACATTTTCTCCATTTTAGAGCTTCATCCCATGAGGTGTCATGTGAAAGTCTAGGAACCAGATTACAAATAGGGCAGAACCTTGAGATGATCCTGGCATCTCAGCACAGGAGACACACTGGTCCATCTAAAGTGGCACTCACTAGTTCTGGAAAAGGGAAGGGGACGGACATTTAAGGATATCTGCAGAGATGTTCATCATCTATATGTCCTTCTACTACTTGCCTCCTCTGTTGACGCTTGGCATAGGATTATAAGGAGTTTGAGAAGAAATGAAGAGATTTTATCAGCAAAACATTGATAGCTACTCAGTAGGAAAAACCTCTTTGAACTCAGGTATTCATTACTGCTTCTTTGGAAATGCTTCATATTCAGCATTCCTTGAGCAAGTGCTATGATGCGGCTAAACCACGTTCATTGGTAGCACAGTGAGGTTGTTAAAAAAGCAAGATTATCTGGGTTCTTACCATGCAGCGCACACTTAAATACAGCTACCCCAAAGCCCATCACCAGCAAGTCTCATGGCTTTGTCCATGGGACTGTCTGAAGGCTGAGACCTCCATAGTGGGGAGTTCAGAGAGCGCTCCAGAGGTGAGGCCAGGCAGGGTGAGTCTGAAGGGCAGTTTTCAGAGGAGACACTTCACGATCCTTAGAAGTTCTAGTCAAGCAGAAGCTCTACAGGCAGGGGAGACACATCATGAAAGTAGTTGATTAGCAAAATCTTCTTGCTGAATGTCTTTTGACATTTACAATGGACTCCAGTTCCTTGCTGATCATATGAATATCAGTAAACCAGACCATATTGATATCAGTACATTAGCGCACCCCTTCAGTGAGAGTTTCATGAGGCAATGCAGAAGAGGTCAACAGTACTATCTCATAAATACTACCACAAAGCATTGTATATTTCAACCAAACAAGTCTCTAGATCTAACTATCAGTTTCCAGAAAAAGGAGAAACAGAGCACATTCACATTACAAGCATGAAATCCATGAATCCCAGAGTAGGAGCAATTTTTCATAATTCACCAATCATTTCTTTCTCTACTAGCCCAAGCAAATTTCATGCTCCATGAACAGAAACTAGGAAAATGGATTAAATAACTTCTTCAAATAATCCTACTTTTCCCTTAAATTGCTGGCAAGAAGAGAGATAAAAAAATAAAAACTGGTCTCTCCTAAACTGGATCTTTCACCTGAGCTAGACCACCATGGATAAGCCTCCACCAACACTCACTCCAGGGCAACTCTGCAGACTGCCTCTCAGAGAGCTCTGTGACAGCAAGGACCTGGTCACTCCTCTAAGGGTAGGTCTCCTTTTAGTCTTTTGTGGCCCTCCTGAGAAGATAAATGGAGGAAAGGAAGTCAAATGTTTTCATTCAAAATCAAACCCAAGTAAAAAAAAGCACCCACCAGACTCTGGTTTGTGCTGAGAAAGGTCATATCATTTCCAGGAGCAAAGATATGACTCAGCAATTGCAGAATCATAAGGGAGACCCAAGAGGAAGAGCTAAGCTTGGTCCTTCCACTGGTTTCTACAAAGACCCACTGACCCTGGCTCAGAGAAGTCAGCACATCATTTGTGGGTACCAGTCTCAGAAGCAGGGGCTCCATCTGGCCTCACACTCTCTTTATTGCTCCTTCTTCGAAATCCACATTCCTCTCCACTGCACTTCACTAGGCAATGTGACAGCCCAAAATGACTTACATGACATTTGATTTGTATTTCAAGTAATTAAGCGTAAGATTAAAGACTCATTATCTAGCACAGACTTTCTGTCCTAATAGCATGACTCAAATGAAAGTCACAAGTATGACCTGTGTTATCACAAATCATTTTACCAATTTATCAGTGTTCATATTTATTAGATGTCCAACAGCTCTTCAAACATTATACTAGTGTTTCACATGCTCAGTGTAAAGAAAGTCATCTTTTTTTTTCTTTTTGAAAACACTTTAATCAGGCTAAGGCAAGTGTGTTACTGAGAAAACATGTCTGCAGTAATTCAGATTGTAGAGACATGTTTGAATACATTTTGTTTCAAATAAACTCATACATATATGAAGTAGAACCCTAGTTACAAATGTTTTTAACTTAATATAAATTTTACATTTATTTGGCAATGAAACAACATTACTGGCTGAAGACTAGGTGATGGATCAGTCACATACTTTGACTATATTGGACTCTATAGAAAATGGATTTTTTTCCCCCAATCATTTTATTGGGGGCTCATACATCGTTTTTCACAATATATAAATAAGCATATTCGTCAAGCACCCTCACATGTCCACTTCTATTATTGTTCTCCAATCGTCCACCTTTTTCCCTTAAGGCCCTACTATCGGCTTTTCCATTCCTTCCCCTCTTCCCCTGGCCTCTTCTCCCCTCCAACCCTCAATACTTTATACATTGTTATTGTTTTTTCATATTGTACACTGCCACTGCCCCACCTCTCCCCCAACCCACTCCTTTGATGCCCGTCCTTCAAATAGGAGCTTGTGTATATATCCTTGCTGTTGGTTCTGTCTCTCGACCCCCTCTTCCCTCCACCCTTCCAGTATCTCCAATCTAACCATTGGTCTGAAGGGGCCCATCCATCCTGGTTTCCCCATATCTCTAGCTCCCCTCTATGCCAGTCTGACTTCTCCAGTCTATCTGGATTTGCAAGGTAGAGTTGGGACCATGATGGTTGGGGGACGGGGAGGAAGGCTTCAGGAACTAAAGGAAACTTGTATGCATCATCACTGCCTGGCTGCCCCCCGACTGGTCTGTCTCCTCCCTGTGACTCCCCTGTAAAGGGGTGACCAATTACCCAGCAGTGGGCCTTAGGTCCCCACCCTGCTCTCCTCCTCCTTTGTAATGGTGTGATTCTTGTTCTTTGGTGCTCGATATCTGCTCCCTTCTAAAGTCATCTTTTTAGGTATATAATAAGCATTACTTCAGAACCTGTCACCTTCCTGTAAAACATGGGGGTAGTTAAGATCATTATCACCATCATCCCCAAATGGAACAGGTAAAAACTTTAGTAAAGGTAAGTACATTCCTTAAGGTCACACAGTAAGGAGATGGTATAATAGATTTAAATTCCTCATAATTCCTGACTCCAGCACTTATCATTTCTCTACACAACAAGCAGGAGCCATGAGGACAGAGAAAAAGCAGATGAAAACCTGATAGGAAGATTTTACTGGAGAAGTTTGTTGAGTCTAATTTAGAAAGAAGAAAGGAACATCAGAAGTAGCTGTGGGATATTTAAAACAACGAACAAACAGAAGACCTCCAAATTCACTGACTTTGAGTTGATTCCAACTCATAGAGACTTTATAGGAATGAGAAGAAGTAACCTTATGGATTTCTGAGACTGTACACTATAAATCCTTACAAGAATGGGAAGCCTTGTCTTTTTCCTATGGAGTAACTAGGGATTTGAACTGCTGACCTTAAACCTAGCACACCGATGTATAGCCACTATGCCTCAGTTGATTAAATGGGAATAAGCCAATGAGAAATGAGTATGACCTTATTTGTACACTTGGAGAAAAGCATTCATATTTTAGTGAGAAAAGATGTGACAAGACCCTCTTAAAGGGTTCACTGAAACAAAGGGTTCTGAAGAAAGTAGATTGAGTCCGGCTGTCCTCATCTGGAGTCTTAAAGACTTGTCTTGAAACAAGAAGCCACTTACTAAGTAAGACGTTTTTGAAGTTCACATGGAAAAAGCTCATCAGCCTGTGTAATCCAGGATTGAAAATAAAATACAAATACAAAGGAGGAAATATGATAAGAGCTTAAATTGTGCACATCTGGTTTGCAAAAACTATGGTTGATCTTAGAAGACCTAAATCCATTTGCAGGGTCCATACGTGAATTAAGCTTCATTTGAATTGCTTCTAACTGTAATTGTGGTATGTGAATAGCCTTGTTAAGAGACAAATAGCATTGTATGAGGATTAGAGCAGAAATTGTTAGGTTAAAATATAATATCTTATTACTTTATTTCCCATTTGAACCATTCTAATTCACAGAGCCAACAGAGTTTCTTGACCCATTCTAAAGTTGATTTAAATTGAGAAAAAAAAATTGAAGGTGAATACATGTGAATTAAGTCTCTGGTGAATTTCCATTGACCATAGGCTAGGGACCAGAACAGCCTTGGTAGAATGCATTAAGGTAAAGTTTGGCATCACCTTATTGCTTTTCCCTTTTGACCCATTTTACATTAATTATAATTTTCATATTTTCTGCAACCTTTTCTTTTTTTTCTTTTAATTTTTTTGGGGGGCATCACTGCCCTCTGGTGGTGGGAGTAGGAGGCCCAGCCTTTGCTCCTGTGGAGCTGCTGCTGGAATTGAACCTCCGTCCCAGTGGGCCGCAGTCCCGCGCCCAACCACTACGCCACTGGGGCTCAGCCCCTAATCTTTTCAATTAGTATTTTTTTCTGTTTACTTTCTTATTGTTGTTAGCTTTCTGTTTGTGCTTTAAAGTTTTTTTTCTGCATATGAGATCAAGGATAGGCAAATCTATAGAGACCAAACTAGATTAATTGTTCCTTTAGGGTATCATACTGGAGCAAAGCAGGGGATGGGGAGGTAATAATAATTAGAAGAAAGAAATTGTACTAAAATTAAATGTTGTGATAAATGTACAGCTCTTCTTAAAATCATTAAAGTATTGAATTTTATGAATTGTGAATTGCACACCAAGAAACAGGTTAACTTTTTCAAAAGGGTGAAGGGGAGAAGAGTCATTTAACAGAAACCCTGACATAGTCAGAAATTTGATTGAAATGGTAAATCCACTTGAAAATTTATTTAACATGTTTCAGTGTGTGAAAGCAGAGTAGCCTAGTGAATAGAAAAAATATTGACACACACAAACACCAGCACTCGCAGAAATGTACACGAATTCTTCCAGATTCATGACCAAACTCCGCATGTGCCTAGCTCTGACTGCCGAAGTGAGCAAGCTTGCCGTGTGGCCTGTGTACGGAAATTGCTGGATGTGTCTCCTTCCCTTTGCTGCTTTGCAGGGTGTGTTTCCTCTGTTATTCAGAGAGGGCCACTCACCGAGGATCTCTTTGGAAGATCATGTAGAGACTTACAGGCAAAATTAGATGCCGGAGACAAAGCGAACTGGGACGATGAATCTGTCTTTGTTTTTGCATCTGTCTTAAAGGTAAGGACAGGTCTAAGATCATCTAGACACAGTGTAGCTCCAGGAGAATGTGATTGGCTTCCTTTATCACTCTTCACAAAGAACCCTATCAGGCATGGTAGATTCAGAATCTGAAAGCTTGCTAAACATTTCAGAAAGTTAAAGAATGCTCACCACCATCGTAATGTGAATGCCCCATGCAGAAAAGAAAAAGGTCATACATAGAATGTGCCGTGCACACACATATGCAACATCCTACCTTTGAAGAGTTCCTTACTATTAAGGATGGCAAATATTTCCAAAGGACATTTCTTAGTAAGCTTTAGAAAATTGTTATGAAAATTTAGTATGGTAAGCTCCTTAAACTGAGCCAAGCACTGCCCCATCAGGCCACCTGGAAGCTCCACTGAAGTGGCATTGGAAAGATGCCAGCTCTGGGCCTCCTTTCAAGGTGACCACCTGTGACATCCTTTGTTGACATTCATCATGCTTAAGCAGCCATCCTGCTGTTCTAAAAAGTCTTGCTCTTGAGATTCTTAGGGAAGCATCACATTTAAAAAAAAACAAAAACAAAAAACCTCACAGCCCTAGGCAGCTAGAAGCCAAGTTTCAGCTCAGACCCAACTCCACTGGCCTGCTTCAGGGCACTGTTCTCCCACAGCAGAGTTGAAAGAGAATCAGAGAAGAAACAGGGCCCCCACCGTCTTCAACCAATGCTGAAGGATAAAGTAAAGATCCAAAGACTCTTACCCTGGAGCATTTTTCAGTGCAGTAGCATATTTTTATTGGTCACAGAAGAAACATGACTTCCTGTCACACAAAATAATGCCATAGTGTCACCAGTGGATCATAACTAATGGTCCACTGAAGTCTGAAAGCATTTCTGAGAAATGCACAATCTCAGTTTATCCTCTGTTCTCTGTTTATTTTATACCGGACTCCATGTTTGGCTTTACATCAAGGGAGAGAGCCTTGCTATTCAGAGACATTAAAGTGAAATTATTGAATCTATTCAGACAGTCTTCAAATTCTTTAATGAAATGACTTGTTTTAAGAATATGGTTGTGTGTGGGTTTTTTTTTTTTTTTTTTTTTTTTTTTTTTTTTTTTTTTTTTTTTTTTTTTTTTTTTTTTTTTTTTTTTTTTTTGTATTTAAGGATTGTGTGTCAAATACCAAGAGTGAATGTAATCCTTCCTGGACACCTATTGGGAAACTTACACAATATTGAACAAGACTCTGGATCCGGTGTGATGACAGCAGCTCAGGCCTACCACGTGACTCTTTCAAGCAGGTAATGAGGGTTTGCTCATGTTTATGATTCTGCGCAATGGGTCCCCATTTTAAACCTGATAATTCCATGTATTATCTTGGGAGTTTTACTCTTTTTTTCCCCTCCATTGTATATACTTTCTCACACTCTTCTAAGGGTGGCAAGGTCAATTTTTCTATTGCGTTGGTTTATTCAGAGGGAAATTGAGAGAAGTTTACATACTTCTTTTGCCCAATCCAAGTTGCCATCAAGTCGATTTCCACCCTGTGGGACAGAAGAGGACGACTCCTGTGGGTTTCCTGGATGCAAACCTTCAGGGAAGCGACGAGCCTCATTTTGTCCCCACAGAGTGGCTGGTGGGTTTATGCTGCTGGCGTTGTGGTGAGGGGCACGGTGCTTATCCCAAGGCTCTTGACCAAACTATCATCCCAAACAGAAGAAATCGACTGCCATTGAATCAAGCCCGGGTCATAGCTACTCTTCCCTGGGTTTGTGAGACTGTAAATCTTTCCGGGAGCAGCCCTTCATCCCTCTTGCTTGAAGGTGTGAACCACTGCTCTTAAGGAATACAGTCTAATGCTGACCTGGCAGTGAATAAGGGAAAATAAGTAAGATCTGATTTTTTAAAATTTTAGGCTGTGAAGGTAGATATGCCTCAGTTCAAACCCTTTCTTTATGGTTTCTGTTTTTCATATTCAGAAAACTAGTTCCTATGTTTTTAAGTCTAATTAACATTTTTGTTGTTGTTGTTGATTTCAAGACTTAAACCAAACAGGCATACTTCTCTTTAGTCTACTTTTATTTTTTTTGTACAACCTGTGTTTGGTAATGAATAGAAATGCAAAGAGAATTTTTACTTTTTGACATAAAAGAAGTAGAAATGTGAAACCAGTGATCAGGGTTTATTTTGCAGGAAGCCCTGATGCAGTCAGCACCCCTCAGCAGGGCAAACAACCTTACCAAGCCTTTCCCTGGATCTGCAGCTCAGCGTCAAGTCACATCGGCTTTGAACAGTATCTGAGAGCACTGTTTGTGAGAGTGATTTTAGATTTTAAGTCCTACTTTTTATGATTCATCTGTGTCTTTTTAAAGGGATTCAGGAAGTGTTCTGGGAGCATTAAAAATTATCCCCATCATTGATGGTAGTTACTTTCTTGTTCTTTAACATTTTGGTTTATGAACGATCTTGTAGGATCGCTCGACTTTCAGTTAGTGGAGAAAACCTGACTATGAAATGTGATTTATAATTTAGCCATATGAAAAACAGCTCCCTGTTTTCACCCTTTGGGGTGTAGAATTGTGTTGAAAAACATCTCATTGAAAAGTGCGTCAAAATCTTTGGAGAGGGGCTAAGCCCCGGTGGCATAGTGGTTGAGTGTAAGACTGCGACCCACCAGTTTGGCGGTTCAAATCCAGCAGCAGTTCTCCAGGACCGACGCAGGGCCTCCCACTTCCACCAGAGGGCAATGATGCCCCCCCCCAAAAAAAGCAAAAAATAAAACAAAAAAATCTTTGGAGTGTAGACTCATCCCATGTTGGATTAAGGTTCTCCATGTTAGAGTAATTCAGAGACCATTTCAGGTACTAGGAATAACTGAATGACTTTTAGAGAAAACGGCCGGGTAGAAATCTTGTCTGATACTGATAAACATTTTCTGAGACATCCCCTCAATTTTTCCCATGCTTGGTCTCATACTTAAAGCCACTATGTCCATCTTTCTCCCTGAGGGCTTTCCTCTTGTCATTTCCTCTGTGCTTTCTCACACATAATTTCCTACTCCAGGGGGTGTTCTGTCTTGACAATATGTCAAGAGGTTGGAAAACCAAGTCTTTCTATCTTGCCTCCAAGAAACACCCTGGTCATATGTGTTTACTCATAGAATCCTTCAATCTTGCAGCACATAGCTTGTAGATTGGCTTCAGTTGTGTTGCTTGAGAAGCACTGAACATGCTCTTCCCTTTTGGCTCTGTAACTCCAGGTTTGCATATTTCATTAGAATGCTGTGCTTCACATATGCAAGATGCACTTTGGAACCATCTGTTCACTCTGTACTTCATCGTCTCTACCTTTTTCTAATTTAGTTTCAAGAGAAAGTCTGAGTCTTTGCTGACATACATTTTTACTTCCTATGCTGTCTTTTTAATAACATGCTGTCTTCATGGATTATGTTCTTGATGTCATTCCATAACTGGTCAGTCTGAAGTCATTAGTGCCCAGTGTCTAAAATCTATTTTTATTTACTCTCTAAATTTAGATGGGAACTACTCAACTTAATCTTGTGACTCTTGTGGACTTGCTTTAACAATCTCCTGACTTGAACTTGTATAAGAACAATGGAGGGTTTGTTTCATAGTTGCTCCCTGGCTTTGCTCTGACTGAATGACATTTGCATCATAGAGCTTCCCTCACATTGTTGAAAATAGGCATTAGTAATACATAAGTTATTGGACTTTCAACATTCTATCATGTGATATCCAGTATCATTTGTCTCATAGAATTCATTTTCCTGTTGTTCAGTTTTCATTTCAACTTTCCATTTGAATTATCAGTTTTGGTTGCATGTTCTATCAATTTCAGGCCATGGAGATTGATAAAATTGTTCAATGTCATCATCTTTACCATTTTTAATTGGTGGATAAATTTGAATAATAGTTGTAATAACTGGTCTTCTTTTTTGGTGTGTGGCTATTATCCTCTCACTAACAACATTGTACTTCAGGATATATCTTGTTCTTTGTAGCGTGAATGTGATGCCATTCTTCTTCATTGAATCTTTCCAGCATAGTCTAATGCAATATGACTGACTGATTTAAAACAGCGAATATCAGTCCATTTCAGCTGATGAATGCTTACCTGCATTGCATTGCATTTTTGATGACTTGCACTTTTACTATTTTTGGCTCCCACCTTGCAAGTTCATAGTATGAGTGGCATTTCTAAGCTATTTCCTCCCACTTTCAATCCTATCATATTAGCTAAAGAAAGTCTTGAAAAAACTGCTCTATCCCTGTCACTTTTTGGACTCTACATTAATAGGCAGCTTTTTCCAGATGTGTAGTTTGAGTGGCTTCTGACTTGAAGGTCTCAACTTCAAGCACTGTAGTTTTTAGTAGTCCATTTTTCAGAAGTCATTCTCTATATTTTTCTTCCAAATTGTGCTTAATATGGATACTTTGTGGTCCACCATGGAAGACCTTCCTTATAGCTCACATACCTGTTGCATAGCTTCCAACATGGCAGCAACAAGCAAAGTACTGCAGCACAATAAATTGAAGGACAAATGGTAGAGGTGGAAACTAGAAGGTCTTGGCTATTATCAGTTGGAACAGTAGAAAAGCCAACATTATGTAATTCACAAGCTGATAAATGCTTTCTATAAAGGGCAAGGTAGTCTTTTAAAAAAGTATCTTTATGTTTTAAAAACACCTTATCTTTAGCATCTGTTTTGTGCAGGATCTCTACTGGGGCCAAATACCTGGTGCTCCCTCAAGGTACACAGACTTTTTAAGAAACCCAGGAGTATTTTGGTGTGCTAAGAGTGTGAGTTTTCATTCTTAGGGTAGGGTTAACCATAGTCATCATCAGTTGACCCAAATGTCTTAAATTTTCCTATGTCTAGGCCATGAACTGCCCAATGAAATTGAAACATTCCATGGTCAAGCTGATGATGATCTTCCATAGGAACCAGAGGCCTTCCACAAATCATCTTTTAACTGAAGGAGGAGGTACCTGGTGATGGTCTAGGAGCAGAGAAGTGAGTCTCCTCTGATCTTGCAAGCACCTTCTGAGCTCAAAACTTCATTTTTCTAACAAAACCATGACAAAGAACTGATTGATTTCCCATCCAGGCAGGATGGAAAGATTGCCAAGACTGCAATATTCACCAGCATCATACTTAGAGACACAACATAGGCCTGTGTTCAAGGTCCAACTCACTATTAGGAAGGATATTGAATTCCTCAGAATAATCGCTCCTTTCTCTGTATCCCCTGAGCACACATACATCCTTCAATTTTGTGTGGACATCTCTTTGTGTACTCCTAAGAATATGAACTAGAGGTGAACTAGTGCTCAGCTGAACTGGTGGTTCCCCAAACCCGAGACTTCCCCCAAGCTAGGCCAGAGTGGAAGTTAAACTATGAGTTCCTGGTTTAGATAGTCCTGACTTAGAAGAACTCCAGTGAAACAGAAAAGCTGCAGAGTTCAGTTGGAAACTATTCTGAGATTGTGCTGAAGGAGCCTATTATTTCTACCTCCACAGCAAGCTCATGTTCCATGTGTGCTTCTGAGCTCGTTCTACATTGGATCAGCATGGAATACCCATTATTGGGGGCTTTAAAATTGCTCTTATCATTATTTTGTGTACCATGCCAAAATTCTCCTATGGTTACTTCTTTTCCAGATGAAAATGTGTTCTTGATTTGGAGAACAGTTTGGTAAGAGTAGAATTCCTATCTGAAGTGTTTTTTATAATTATGGTTGTTATTCTCTACGAACAGTTTCATCACACCTGAGAAAACACTAATAATACCAAGATGGTTAAGAAGGCCAGGTTTCTCTGAACTTACACATTTTATCATCTCTAGATTTTTCATTGCTGTAGCATTCTTTAATGGATCACAGAGTCATAATAACCTGTCACACTAAATAATCCATAACTAAAGGCCCAGCTAAACCAAAAGTATTTTTGAAAAAGAACAGGATTCAGTTTCTACTCTGCCTCATAGAGTAACTTATATGTAGTTTTATATCGAGGAAGAGAGAACTGCTATTCAGGCGTATTGAAGTTTAAAAAATGGAATCTATTTCGATAGCTTTCAAAGTAGTAAACTCATGTCCACCATAGTGAAATTAGGTTGAATACTACTCAACCTATATATAAGCCTATATATTATACATTTGACATTGCTGAATAAATCTGATTCTGTATATGGGCTGAAGAATATCTTGTTTTTTTTCCCCCTTAGTCTTTTAAAAGAAAGGTAGATGTGGGAGCACAGGAATAAAGGGTTCTCTTTAAGTAGAGTGGTAACCTTTATTATCACTGCAGTTATCAGGAGACTGCTAAGTTAATGCAGAAGCATAGGTGACCACTCTTTGAAGGAGGACACTGGTGTCTGGGTGGCGATGTGCCGGAGTAAGAAAAAGGACATTTTTCAGGACTGCGAGGAACTTATGACTTCTTGGCTTAGTCATTTGTAGAATAGAAGAACTTGAATTGAGGTGTTATAAAATTGAACTGGACTATATTCTGAGCACAAGTTACTCAGTAACATCAGGAGTCGTGTTCAAGGCGACAACACTGAAGTACACAGCGATTGTTTCGATTATTTTTTCAAGTAAATGGCAAAACCAAGAGTCCATATTGGCATCTCAAGAGCCTTAACCTAATCTGGGATCCCCAAAGTTTCAACCACCACTTCCAGGAATAAACAAAATGATGCAGATTTAAGGATATTTGTTGAGATGCTATTCATCTATTTACACTTCCACAACTTGGGTCCTCTGTTAAAACTTAGCATGGTGATTGAAACAGTTTCAGAAGATATGAAGATAACAGGAAATCATTAGGAACACCACTTTGAATTCAGGCATTAATTACTGACCACCTCTCTTTGGCACAACCCTTCTATTCAGAATTTCTTTGGCAAGACCTGTTCCGTAGCTGAAAATCACTTCTTGGTTACACAGGGTGTATCACAAGAAGCAAGACTATCTGGGTTCTTATGACTCATGCTCATGTAAAGATAACTTCCCAAAGACCTTGACCAGCAAGTATAGTCTTCCTAGCTTGTTCTTAGTCTGGAATTTCTTCTGTCTCCCATGGGAGATCTCGCTGTTATTCCAAACATCAGTGGCAAAGCTCCCATGATGCAACATTCAAGACACTACATTATAATAAACTGACAGTCACATATCAAAGGTAGAAACTCAATGATCTTTAATATTCACAATTGAATCCATATCAAAACGGTGAGATACCATGAAATCTTCTCAATGAAATTGAAATGAGACATGGTCAATCTAGTGCACAATCTAGTGCTAGCATAGTGTATGGGTCAAAGGGTCCCACATCCACATCCACATCCACATGCACACAACAGGCGCCTTTCTTTCTGTAGGAAACTTCCTCAGAAAAGGAAGAAAACTCCAACCAGAAGCCCAGGCAGCCAGACACAAAGAAGAGAATACCCTCTGTGGTTGAACTCCCTTCTCTTGGTTCACATCTCCATTCACCTACTCATGACAAAGTTGATGGATTCTCTATGCCAGGGAGAATAATGTTGGCAAGAATGTATTCTTCACAAAGAACCTTATTTGGATACACACTATAGGCCTGGCTTCACAGCCCAACTCCATTTTTTATTTATTTTTTATTGATAGTACATTTGTAGAGACATATATCATTTCATAGTTCAATCACATCAAGCAATATCTATTGTACCATTGCTACCACAATCAGTTTCCAAGCATTCTTTTCCTTCCTGGAGTCTTTGACATAGGCTCTCTTCAAAAAGTGCGGCCCCCTCACTCCCCGCCCCCCACCTCAACCACTGTCTCCCCCAGAAACCCATATTCTTCCTGCCGTCCCTATAGGTCCATCAATCCTGAGCTTGTTATACAGAAAAACCTGTAAGACAAATTGAAGAAGGTGACCCCCAGTGACAACACATCTGAGAGAAACCCCAATATAAACAAAGAATAAAATACAGAAAATGTTGAAGCCAAATCTGTCCCAACCTGCTTCCCAGAACATATCAGCTGACAAGGCTTTACCCATTCAGGTCAGGTTTATACCTTTGATCTTCTATAGTCATCACTCCAGTATACTTTGTTTAGTGATTACTTTCTTCCCCATCCCCTATGTTGTATACAGGGTGATCACCGGAGGCTTAGTTTCTATGTAGTTCCCCAAAATGTATCTTGGGCTCCCACTGTCCTCCACAGCTTTATGCAAACCAAATAATCACAGTTTAGGCTCTGATACTGTTCCCTCCTTTGACATCAGATTATAGGATTTACAGTTCTTTGTGACTAATTTTGGTGTGCTTCTTCCATGTGGACTTAGTTAACATCTCACTTAGATGGCAGCTTGTTTGGAAACAAACCTTTAAGACCCCAGACACTATTTTCTCTGATGGCTGCTTTTGCACCTTCATATTCTGTACTTCTTTTCTGAGGGCAAGTATCAAGCATGATCATGATGTAAGAACTGATTGTTCTTAAGCTGAAGCAGAATTTAGTGTGAGCCCAGCTTGTCTTCCCTTCCCTCAGACTCCATGTATTTTTTGAATTTAGGCCTCAGGTTACAGGTGTGTCTGAGGCAGAGACCTGTTCACATCAGATCTCCCTGATGCAGTCTTTGGAATGGCAAATGCCATGTGCATTGAAGTTCCAGCATTCAATGTCCCAGCATTCCATGGCACTGATGCTGGGTCCCCATGGTGCACCCAGAAGCCCATATCAGTGTGGTCCTTTTGGTGCTTAATTTACCAGTAGGGACACTTCTTCCTTAGGGTCCCTAAAAGCACTGTCAGGCCTTCTTTCCCCAAATTGGAGGTGGGCCCTACTGCTTTACCTACAACAGTCATGCATTTGAGTTCTCCTTGAGCTACTCGTTCCTTTTCCCCTCTCAACAACTTGTTTTTCCCATTGGTATCCTCATCCCTCTGATAGGGCTGTCTACCTGTATGGGGGACCTCAACATAGCTTTGGATGGCAGCCACTCAATAGATAACAACCCCTTCCTCTCCCTTGAGCCTTTGATCCCACCTGACGTGAGGTGCCCTCTGGCAAAGTGACCTTCAAAATACTTACCTAGAGTGGATGGTGTCTGGCTCGTTGTGGGCACAAATCAGGCTCTCAACCATGCTGTCTGTCCCATGTTCAGTTCCCCTCAGCCCCCACCTCTTCAGCAAACTGGATGCCCTAGAAACCTGAGCTTGGGTCTCTTCCACTGCTTGCTCCTCCAGCAGTAGACTCATACTATAGTGTTCTTTTGTGATTGACTAATGTCATTCAGCATATATCTTTACAGATCCCTCCACAATTTGAGGTGTTTCATAGTTTCATCACTATTTTTAGGGCTGTATAGTATTCCATTGTGTGTATATATCACAGATTTTGCTATTTTATTCAATCTCCTACTGATGGAAATTTAAGCTGTTTCCAACTTCTTGCTATGTGGGCTGTGCTGCTGTAAAAATAGGAGCATGCACCAGTTTGTGATCTGTTTCTTTGGGGTATATGCCCTGCAATGGTGCTGCTGGGTCATTTTGTATTTCAACTGCCATCTGTTTTAGGAATCACCATATTCCTTTCCAGAGTGGCTGTACATCATTATCAGCTGACCAGAGCTGAATAAGAGTTCCAATTTCACCACACTTTTCCATCTTACTTATTTTTTAATTGGGCTTCAATTATGGGTGTTAGATGGTATCTCATGGTTGTTTTGATTTGCACTTTCCAAATGACTAGTTAGCATGAGCTTTTCATCATGAGTTTCTTAGCCATTTGTGTGTCCTCTTTTGTGAATCATCTGTTCAGTTCTTTTCTCCACCTTTCAGAGTCGTTTTACTTCGTGATGTAGGATTTTAATACACTATAGATTTTCTTAATTTGTCTTTGTCCATTATGCCATTTGCTAAATAGCTTTTCTCAATGTGTAGCCTCTCTTTTCACACTTTTAATGAAACGTATCAACAAAAGTGTTTCATTTTTCATAGGTCCAAATCACCTATTCTGTGTTCCATGGAGTGTGCTTTCTTTGTTGTCCCTGATAGTCTATGTATTCCTTGCACCATGACACTTAAATTGGTCCTAATTTTCTCATTGATGATCCTGATAGCTTTGGGTTTTGAATTTTGGTCTTTGATCCATCTTGAGTTTGTTTTGTGCCTGGGGTGAGATTGGGATCTTATTTCACTTTTATTCTATTGCTGATTTCTTATTGTATGGCATTGTGATCATAAAAGGTGATTTGAATGATCACCATGCTTTTAAATTTTCTCATGCTTGCTTTCTGACCCAGCATGTGATCTATTTTAGAATATGAGAATGTGTATTGGAGACTAATGTGCATATTGTTTGCTGTTGGTTGAAGAGCTCTCAAAATTTCTAGGAGTTCAAGTTGCTTGATTGTGTTGTTCAGCTCTTCTATTGTGTTATTGAGTTTATTACTTATTGATCTTTCTTCCTTTGAGAGTGGTACATGAAACTATTATTGTTGATCTGGTGATTTCACTTTTCATCTATTTGAGGATTTGGTTGATGAGTTTAGAAGGTCTCTCATTGGGCACACACATATGTGTCTATTATGATTATGTGTTACTGGGCTATTCATCACTTGAGCATTATGTAATGTAATGTAATATCCATTCTTTTCTCTAATTATGTCGTTTATTTGAAGTGTATTTGGTCAGAGACTAATATTACCACCACTGCCTTTTTTAAAATTGCCATTAACTTTAAGTCTCAGTCTATTTTTTTTGGGGGGGGGGGCATCACTGCTCTCCAGCTCTATTTTTGTCTGTGAGTTTCAGAAGTGGCTCGTAAAGTCAACAGATTGATGACTCTTTTTCAGTTCAGTCTGTTATTTATTGTCTTAAGATTGGCACATTGAATCCATTAACATTCTGTGTAATTAAATGAAAATGTAGATTAGTTGTTGTGATCTTATACTGTTTGCTTAGTATTTTCCTTTCCTTCCTTTCCTTTCCTTCTCCTTTATAGGGTGGTGTGTGTGTGTGTGTGTGTGTGTGTGTGTGTGTGTGTGGAGTTTACTTGGATCTTCATTTCCCCTAGATCTGTCACGCTTTAGGTTCTGTTTTCAGTGTGTTGGTTTCTGTGTGGTCTTGCACACTGTGGTAGTCTCATGATCGAGAATTGCTGTTGCTGATTTTCTTCCCATAAAGAACTTGATAGTATTTTTTGTAATGCTGGTTTTGTTTTTACAAACCCTATAAATATTTCCATGTTTGAGAACACTTTTATTTCTCCTTCAAATTTCATGGAAAGTTTTGCTGGGAAAAGGATTCTTAGATTGCGATTATCAACTTTATATTTTCGAGCTATGCTCTGTGTTAGTCCGGGTAGACTAAAAAAAGCAAATTTATGAACATGCATATGGATATAAGGAAAAGATTTACAAAAGGACTGTGACATTGAGAAAGCATCCCAGCCCAGTCCAGTTCAAAGTCATAAGTCCGATATTAACCCATATGCCCGGTATCAGTCTCTAAAGTCTACAAAGTCACAGGCCGGTGGGTGCAGAGTCCCAGCTCTGGCAGGGGTCATCTATAAAGTCTGCAAAGTCACAGGCCAGTGGGTGCAGAGTCCCAGCTCCGGCAGGGATCTCCCCACGGCTCCTTGCTTTCAGGGTTCAGGGTCCATCAACAGCATCCAGTGGTGATAGAAGCAACTCAGCGCTGGCAGGGGTCTCCACGTGGCTTCTCCAGATTCCGAGGTGTGGTTCCATCAGGGGAAGGCCATGTGTGGCTTCTCCTCTGGTTCCTGCATCTTCTCAGATGCTGCCATCTTGTCTTGTCCATAGTTCGTTGTCTCAGAGACTAACTCCCAACAACTGGGGAGATGGTTTCTCATTTCCACCAGGGAAATACTGCGAGATTTCCCAGAAGTCTCAGGAGAAAGACATGCCTGCAAAGAGGCCCCATTGACTACTCAATGGCTATCTCCAGATTAACAGGCTAGACTGCACCCCTACATCTCAATCATGAAATTTGACATCTTGAATACATAACTGCTACATGTTCCAATTTCTTCTGTCCTAAATGGTCTCTGTGGAGAGAGCTGAGCTTTTTCTTATTTGTTTACTTTTATATGTGACTGCTTTTTTCACTCTATATGCTCTCAGATTTCTGTCCTTTTCCTTGAAATTGGATCATTTGATTACCATATATGTCTTTATATTTTGTCTTGCTTTGTTTTGTTTGTGGAGGCAGTGGAAAAGATTCAATATATTTGGTGTTCTTTCTGCTTCCTGGATAGTTATTGTGATATTAAGTTATTAAGTTATTGTGATATTTTGTGATATTAAGGACAATTACTTCCAAAAAGCCCCTTACTATTTTAACTGTAATTTGTTTGTTTCTTCCTGCTCAGTCACCCCAATAATTCAACTATTATTTTACTTCATGGCATTTTATAGCACCCTTAGACTTTCTTCAGGCTTTTTTTTTGTTGTGTGTGTTTGCGTGTGTGTGATTGTTTGTGTGATTGTTTCTTTCATTTGTTGAAGGCTACTTGGTTGTCTTAGAATTCACTGATTCTATTTTCCATTTCTTCCATTCTATTGGTCAGATCTTGCACTTTGTTTTTTATTTCTTGTAAGTTATTACTTAGTTTCTGAACTGACTGGGTGTGAGGTTTTTGGTCTCTCCACTTCTTCATCTGCTTTCAGGATTGTTTTCCTAATCTATTATAGGTCCCTAAACAGCATTCTCTTCTATTCTCTTTCTGGCGATTCAATGGCGTGTGTGTGTGTGTGTGTGTGTGTGTGTGTATTCCATTTGGGTTTGGGTTTTCTTCAGTTGTTCACTTTTGTTTCTCTTGATTTGGGTGGGTGGCTGGACCTGATGACTGTTCTTTGCACTGCATAGGGGTTTGAGCTATAGATGGTTCCTAGACTTCTGGGTTGTGGAGCCAGGAGGGGTTAATGGTTTAGGTTAGCAAAGGATCAGCTAGGTGTTGGAAATCATACTGTGTAGAGAAGAGTAAAGAGTGATAGTTGAGTGTGTAGGAGGAATAGGTGATGTTTCTCAAGAGAAGATATTAAATAGTGGTATTAATCTTAGGCAGCTTTGCTCTGAAATATAGTAATTCTTGATGAGTTCAGATGAGAGGTTTAATTGGTAGGTTTTAAGAGAGTGGGGGTTACTGAAGTGGGGGAAGCAAGGCCTTGAGAGTTAGGGTCGGTGAAGGTTATATTAAGAATTCTACCTGAGTCACTTATCTACCGTGAACATTACATAGGGAGATTACAGCCTGGCTATTATTTGTTTATAGCATTTGGCCTTTTTCTTTTGGTTTAATATTGGTTTTCTGCACAACTCAGTACTATCCACTCTTTGAGTGTGATCCCAGGATTGAAATCAGCAATTGGAGTGGGGGTCACAGGATGTGTGTGCGAGGGGAGCAGGACTTCCAATCAAGAAGAGGTAAGGCCCTGAGCCAGCCAGATGCTTAGATTGGGGAGAAGGAGCCACTGAGAAAAGACTAGAATTCTGGATTCCTGTTCTTCTAGCTGACAAAAGAGTTTTGTGGCTTTATTTCACAAAATAAAATAGGGGGGGGAAAGACCCTCATATACTTTTGATGCCCTTGCAGAATTCAAGTTGTGTTCTGGTCTTACCAGGGGCCAGAACTTTTTGAGTGAGCTGGGAATGTCTATCTGGAAGCCACTAGAGCTGAGATGCACCCCTGCGAGGGAGCAGTTGGAAGGGTATCCAGTAGCAGAGTGAAACTCTGAAGGTTCTGTGCCTGCTATGAGCTCCAGAATTCGGAGTTCCCATTGTTCTTTGAGAGCATGGGGAAAGAGACCCCACTTGGGGACTGATATGGCTTGGGATGGTCCCCCATGCTGAGCAGTGATAGAACGAGAGGCACAGCAAGGAGGCTGGCATTCAGTGCTCCACTGACCCAGCTAAACTGCATGGAAGAGGAGACTACAACAAATGCCAACATGTCCTCAGTGGGCAAAAGCCAGAGAGATAGAGGGCTACACTATATGAGAGTGCTGACAATCCAGGTCCCACACCTAAATTTCCCAAATTGACTCCCTCACCTGTTGATATGTGGGCAATAAAAGGGGAGCACCCTAGGCAGATCATTTATCTCGGCACCTTATTCTGCTCACCCCCAACTCTCTTCAAAAAAAGTCAACTCACTGTCACCAAGTCAAAGCTAAGTCAGAGAACCCCTTGTGGGTTTCCAAGACTATCACATTTTAGTAATTAAAAAAACCCATCTTCCTCCCACAGATATGTTGGAGTTTAGACTTTCTGACTTTGCAGATGATAGCTCACTACATTATTTTATTGCCCCAGGTAACTACCTTTCTTGTACACCCAAATCATAGTAGATATTTCCACTATGTGTGTGCATATCTGTGTGTCCTTGTGAGAGTTTAAGTATCAGATGAGCTAGAAACTTCTCCTTAGCCAGCCTCAGGTTAGAAGTACTTGACTTTAGCAAAGAGTAGCTGACCTGGAATACTTTGGGAGCAGAGGAGAGCTTTCAGACATTTCATCCATTTTAGTACTCAGTACCATGAGGTTTCATGTTAAAGACAATGAGTTTGTGTCCAAACAAGGTTGATTTACTTCTTTAAGTAATTGGTGGAATCAGGAGCTCCTCATAGCATGACAGATCCAAGCCATTAATGACAAATCCAAGGTTGTACTCACCACATCCTGGAAATTGGAGGATATTTGTTGCTTATGCATTCTACCTAGCACCACTTGGTTCCTCTGTTGAAGCTCTGCATGGTGTTCTAAACAGTTTCAGAAGAAATGTAGCTACCATAACAGGAAAACATTCATAGCTCTTCAGTAGGAAAGAGCTCTTTGAAATAAAGTGCTCATTACTAACCAATCCTTTGAACAGCCTTTCTTTATCAGCATTTTTTTCTTTTACAAGGACAGTTCAGTAACTAGAAACCATTTCTTGGTAACATAGTGTAGTTATCACAGGAAACAAGTCCAGCTGGGTTCTTACCACATAGCCCACATTGAAATCTAGCTGCCCAAAGACCTTGACCAGGAGGTGTAGTCTTCGAGATTGTTCTTATTCTGGAACCCTGCTGTCTCTCATGAGAGACTTTGCTACTGTTCCAAACACGTATAACATAGCTTCCAACATCTTAGCAACATGCAAAGCACTACTGTACAATTAACTGACAGGCATGGATAGAAGTTGAAAGCAGAAGGCATCTAATATTGTCATAAGAGCCATAGCAAAACTCAACATTGTGTAATGCCCAAACTTACTTATGCTTTCCAAACAGGGTCACGTATTAGAGAATATTTTCGTGTTAATTTTTTAAAGCACCATTGCATTGGTATCAGTGTTGTTCAGAGCCTCTTTCATTAGTGTGCCCATGGTGCTAAAATAAGACTCAGAGTGGTCTTTGTTTCAGAATCCCAGGAGTATTGTAGCATGCCTGGGCTGTTCATCTTCAAGTTCAAGGTCGATTTGAACACATCCTTCACTTGTTGAATTGAATCTATCATTAGTTTTATTTGCTGTATAGGACAGGAACCACTCTATGAAACTGAAGTGAGCAATGTTCAGTCTAGTGTTCTGTTCCATGGACCAAATGGTCCCACATCTCCATCCACATCGCAGTGGTGTCCTGCATCTCCATACACACTACAGGTGGCACTTTTCATGAAGGGAACTAACTCAAAAAGGGAAGAACAATCCAGCCAGAAACCAAGGGTGCTCCTGAGGTGTCAGAATTAGAGATCTGATTATCCTCTCATTGCAAGGACCATCTCTTGTCTCATATCTTCATTCCTGTAATTTATTCACGACAGAGAGCTGGCTGATACCCTATGTCAGAGCAAGAGCAATGTTGGCAACAATGCAATCTTCACCTAGTATCACACTGAGAAACACACCATAGGTCTGCCTCCAAGGCCCAACTCTCTCTCTCTCTCATCAACTCACTGTCATCCACTCAGAGCTGACTCAAAGCAACCCCTGTGGGGTTCCAAAACTCTAACTGTTTAAGGAATAGAAAGCCCCGTCTCCCCCCAACAGAGCTGCAGGGGCTTGGAACTGCTGTCCTTTGAATCATAGCACAACTTGTAATCACTAGATTATTTTGTTCCCTGAGGAAGTTATTCTCTTCTCTGAGTTCTCGTGAGAATATTCACTTCAGACGAGGTAGAGACTTGTGTTTAGATGTTCCTGGCATAGAAGAACTAGCATATTTTCAGAGCAGAGGAGGGCATTATATATTTTTTTCCATTTTAATTCTCAGAACCAAGAATAGCCATGTTAAACATGTGGACCCTGAAAAAAAAAAAGAGGTTGTTCAATTTACTTCTTCAAGTGAAAGGCTGAACCACAAACCCACCTTAGCATTTCAGATCTAAGCCATATATGTTAAGTCCATGGTTACATTCACCACCCCATGAAAACGTCAAGTGTTGGATGTTGATGGGTATTTGCTGAGATTTGTTCATCTGTTTCTGCCTTCTACAACTTGATCTTCTGTTGAAGCTCTGCATGGTGTTCTATGCAGGTTCAGAAAAAATGAGGGAACCTAACAGGAAAAGCCCCATCCTATTCAATAGAAAAGACTTCTTTGAACTAGAGTGCCCATTACTAGCCAATTATCCTTTGAACAGCCCTCGGTGTTGATCATTTCTTTGGCAAAGACATTTCATTAACTAAAAATCTTTTTTTTGTAACACAGTGGGTTATCGCAAGAAGCAAGAACACCCGAGTTCTTGACACATAACATGCATTTAAATATAACTTACTGAAGCTATTGAGCAGGAAGTTAATCTTCTTAGCTTGATACTAGTCATTTAGCTGTAGTTTCTCCCATGGGACATCTTGCTGCAATTCCAAACATCTCTAACATTGTTTCCAGCATCTTAGCAACAGGTAAGGTACTACTATACAATAAAAAGACAGGTGTGGGGGCTGATCCCCGGTAGCATAGTGGTTGAGTGTGGGACTGCAGTCCATTGGCTTGGTGGTTCAAATCCAGCAGCAGCTCTCCAGGAGCAACAGCTCCCACAACCACCAGAGGGCAGTGATACCCCCCCAAGAAAAAAAGACCGGTGTTGGAAGTAGAAACTAGAAGATGTCTAGTATTCTCAGAGTCAAAGCAAACATAGTGTAACACCCAAATTATCTATGCTTTCCAAACAGGGCAAAATAAGGTAAAGAAATATACATCATTCTTCTAGATTCATCACGAAACTACACATGTACCTAATGCTGACTGGCAAAATGCACAAGCTTATATGCTGGTCTATGAACATAAAATATTGTATATTGTTTTTCTCCTTTGCTTCTCCCCAGGATATGCTTTCCTTTATTAATCAAAGAGGGCCACTCAATCAAAGAAGGCATCATCAGAAAACCATCCAATGTATGATCCTGTAGAACCCTAAAGGAAAAACTGGAATCTGGAGAAAAAATTGACTGGGACGGCAAGTCTGTCTTTGTAGGAGCATCTGTCTTAAAAGTAGAGACAGTTCCAATATCATCTTCACATGGGGTAGCTCTAGGAATATGTATCTGGCTTCCTTCCTCAACTCTGACAAAGAACCCTATCAGGAGTCAGAGATTCAGAGTCTGAAAACCTGGTAAACATTTCTGAAAGCTAAAGATGCACAGCATCTTCCCTTTCTGGGTGTCCCAGGCAAAAAAAGAAAAAGAACATGGATAAAAAATATTCAAAGTACACTACCAGGGAACGTTTGATGAGTTCCTCCATGAAAAAAATGGCAGAGTTTTCTAAAGAAATTTCTTATTAAGCTTTGTACAATAGTTACTACAACTTGGTGTAGTAAAGTGCTAAAACAGAATTAAAGATTGCTTAGTCAGGCCACCAGAAGCTCCATTTATGTCATCACAGTCCATTCTCTTTGTCCTATTGCCTTTTGTTTACAAAGTGGTTTGGCAAGATCCTGCCATTGGGCCTTCTTTCAGCCTCACCACCTTCCACATCCTTTGTTAACATTTGTCATGCTGGCGTCTAGACCTGGTCAGTCTGTAAGCAGGCTATGCAGCACATAAAAAAGAGGAGGGTTCCGAAGATAGAAAGAGACTTCATTCCCACCACAGGCCACCCTAACCTAACCTATTTTTTTTAAAGCCATGCGCTTTACCCACACTACATTTGAGTTGCACCCTGGTAACTGCACTCTGAGGACAGACTTGACTAACGCACTGAGAAGACTCATAGAACAAAGGGTGGCAAACTGTCAATCACGAGGGCTCTACCTGTGCAAATATAAATTTCTAACAAGACTCATCTTAAATATTGTTTCAAAGACAGCAGAAGACAAAAGAAATAGTCAATTTTTAAGTCTCCTAAGGCTTTTCACCTGTGGAAAACCCAAGAATTCTAGTAGTGTTCTCTATTATTATAGGTTTGTTGAGCATATTTTTTGAGCAACTTCCAAGCATTCTGAGCTATAACCCTCACAACACTTTTTTATAAACCACTTTTAGTCCAAGAATGTAGTATTTGCATTGAAGACTTAGAAACTAAGAAACAGTCCCGAAAGTTACCAGCAATCAAAGCCATGGCAGAAACTTCTGTAAATTGTTGAGGATATGACAACTTCACTTGCATTACACGTTAGAGAAAATTGTTTGCATGCATTGAACTTGCAGGCCTATAGCCTTCTTTGACTCATATTACCAACTGAACTTTCATCGAAGTTTACAGAAGAGCATTTCAGTTTATGGAGCATCCCATACAACGTTCTTTGCAGCTCATGATCTAAAACCGTGTGTACGTAATTTTACACTGCATTCAGGGTGCATTTGTCCATCCATCATGCCAAGAGCTGAGCTCCCTTGTGCTCGTGCCCTTTCTGCAGTCACACTTTACCCAAGTTTAGCATCTTGTAAACAACAATAACAACCAGAAGGAAGGTTGTGCACATCGACTTAGAACCATTTCACTACATTACAAAAAATCCTTTATCGGGTCTTAAAATGAAGACATCAAAAAACACATCATTGTGAACTTGATTTGTCTGAAAAAAAAATGATACCAATGAGATTGATTCGGAATAAAATTAATGATGAATGCTGGAAGAACAGTATAGAATCTTACATCCTACTTAGACACGCTAATGCTTAAGGTTTGGATTCATCGAACACACTGTTCCTTGTCACCTTGAAAATAAAGAAGCGCTTTCCATTTCACCACTGTTTAATTTCACCAAATCTTGGAATGAAATGGGGTTTTTGTCAATTCACATTAAATTCCATAGTAATAAAACTGCACACATATAACATGTTGTAGTGGTTTCTGAGAAGTAATTTGGGCAGTTTTGTTTTTCTTCCTTTTTATCTTTTCATTGTGAATTAAGGGAAGACTTACAGAAAGATAGTCAGTTTTGCCTTCAACAATTTATACATATTTCAACTCAAGAATTTTATGACATGTGCATGGACCTACATCCTTTTATATTTTCATTTGTTTCAGAAGGTGGCATATTAAAACAAAAACAGTTTTGTTCACATTCTTTGTATTTACAAGTTTTTAAATGAAATGACTTGTTTTAAGAGTATGCTTTTGTGTATTTATAGACTTTTAGACAAATTGCCAAAAGCCAATGTACTTTCCCTAATGCACATATTTGGAGTATTATGAAACCGAACAAAATTCAAACTATAACATGATGACAGCACATAATTTATCAGTGTGGATAACTCAAAGCATTCTCTGGTCATTTTATTCCAGAGGCTCTGAACTAAAAAAATGAGTCAGCAAGAAAGTTAATGAGACCACTCATTTTTATTCACTAATTCCAAGTATTAACCCTGAAGCATCATTTTCTTTTAAGTGTACATACTCTACTGCAAGGTCATTTATCCTGTTGTAGTGGGTTATGAAGTGGGAAGTGGAAAGGCATTTATTATTTCTTTTGTCCCATTCAAGAAACTAAATACTAAATTATATGATTGCCATCAAGTAGATGCCTACCTATTGGGCAAAATAGAACTGATCCTTTGTTTTGCAAAGTGTAAACCTCGAGAGAAACAGAGAGTCTCATTTCTCTTTCACAGAGTGGCTGATGGATTTGTGCCCCTGACCTTGTGGTTCACAGCACAATACCAATCCAGCAGTGCCACCAGGGCTCTGTGTAAACTAATATAAACACAGGAGAACAGGTGCATTGTCTTTGAATCTATTCTGATTCATAATTCCCCTCTGTCAGGTTTCTGAGGCTATAAATCTTCTGGAAGTAGGCAACCTCGCATTTCTCCCCTGGAGCAGATGAAAGGTTTGAACCACTGACCTTGAGGTTAACAGTCCAATGCTTATCTAACCATGGGTAAAAATAAATAAATAAATAAATAAATAAATAAATAAATAAATAAATTAAAGGTATGGCATGGTAAAAAAGTATTCCAGATTTTGAAATTAGACCTGGCACAATTCAGCTCCCAGCCTGACCATTAATGCATGGTTGGTATGCTTTCTGCTTCACAGCCATGGCTTCTGTGCTTTGAAGACCAATTTGAATTTTTCTTACTGTTTCTCTTAGGTTCGGGACTTATATACATAGTCTTCATTTATTTTGCTTTACTTTACTGAAAGCCCTGCATCAGTGCCTGCTATTGCTAACCAAACCCAAAGAGAACATTCACTTTTTTACATTTAAAAGGAAGACTGATGAACCCAACATTCAGGTTTATTTGGCAGGGAGCCAGGAAACAGCCAGCACCCCTGGAACAGGACAAAACCTTCTGACCCAGTCCCTGTTCCTGCAACTGCATCTCAGCACCAAGCTTTGCACTGTCTCTTGAATAGCATTTGTGAGTGTGATTTTCGTTGTTAGGTGTTCTTCATTATGAAACTGTGGGATGTTCTTGGGTGAACAAGGGAAATAACAAAGGATCCCCCAAACTAGTATTATTTGATTCTTCACTTTATACCATTTCACCTTATGAAATATCTCATGGGGAATGCTATACTTTCAGATAGTTGGAGAATATATATACATGAAATGTGATTTATAATTTGGCCAGAAGAAAAATAGCACCTCATTTTCACCCTTCTCTGTTATAGATTTCTGTTGTAAATTTTGTCAAAATCTTTGGAGAAGACATTAGTTCACTCTTGGGGGAGAACTCAAGTAGTGTTACTTCAGACACCCCTTCCGGTCCTTGACTAATAAATAGAATGGTTTCTAGGAGAAATGGGCCAGTAGGAATCTCGAGTGGTGCTGAGGCTGCAGAGATGTCTTGGAACCAATAGCCTGGCCCAAGACCCAGGAGGCTGCCCTGGGGTTCCTCGGCAGCGTGCTGCCTGATTAAGTTTGCTCCCTCTACCTGTCCAGTGGTCCCTGAGTTACCTTCAAGTTCCTGGGGCTCTTTGAAGAAAACTCTTTGAAGCAGTTTGAGAAGAGCAATTTTTTTTTAGGATTTCTGTTTTAATGTCAAACACATTAAAAATGATTTTTTAAAGAGTAAATAACCTTTAACACACTGGAAGTCGCTGGAATCAACCATGTGACTAGTTCAATTTTTTTTAAAAAAGCAGAAGTATGAAGCAATAGACATTTTTCCACAACGTTTGTTTTTCAATCATGTTTGTGGGGCCTCATACAACTCATCACAATCCATACATACAGACATTATGTCAAGCACATTAGTTCATTTGTTGCTCTCATCATTCTCAAAACATTTGCTTTCTACTTGAGCCCGTGATATCAACTCTTCATCCCCCCCGCCCCACCCCCTTTTCCCTCATATATCCTTGATAATTTAAAAATTATTATTATTGTGTTATATCTTACACTGTCCAATGTCTCCCCTCACCCACTTTTCTGCTGCCTGTCCCTTAGGGAGGAGGTTATATGTAGATCCTTAGAATCAGTTCCCCATGTCTTTTCCACCTGCCCTCCAGCCTCCCGGTATTGCCACTCTCACCCCTGATCTTAAAGGAATCATCTGTCCTAAATTCCCTGTGTTTCTGGTCTCTATCTATACCAGTGTATATCCTCTGGCCTAGCTGAATTTGTAGGGTAGAATTGTAAGTATCTTAAGGATAACTCAGCCTTCCTAGAGGACCCCTATTTCTTCCCTTTGATCACGATTTCTCACTTTGTTACATTTGGCCAGTTTTTCTCATCAGCCTCACAGTTTTAACTCTAAAATGTGGACGAAAATAATATCTCAATCTACTATGGTTGGTGAGCTTTAAATGAGATCAGATACAAATGCAACCCGTCAAGGAAATTATTGAGTTTTCCCAAGACTAGAGTATTACTTGAGTTAAAGACTGTAAGAATGTCACAGGGCCAGGCTGTGTTTCCTTCTGCTGTGCATAAGGTCACTAGGAGTGGGAAATGACACCCAATATTAGTTCAGCCTTATTAATCATAGTCCGTCTCTGGGTGGTACAAACAATTCTGCACTTGGCTACTAACCCAAAAGTTGGAAGTTCAGCCCACACCATAAGCCAACCATGTGGCACCTGCAGCAGCAAAGGTGCCCAGGGCATCGGGGACTTTGCAGACCCACTGTGCATGCTTGGTCACGGGTGTGCGCTCCTCAGCCTGCGACTGGGACTGCCAGTCTGGGCGACAAGTCCCTCGGTTGGATCTGCCATGTGGGCCCTGGGCTGGCGCTTTCAGCCCAGAAGGGGGTGGAAAGGTGAGAATAGGGTGGGTGAACTACCTGTGGGGCATTTGCAGTTCTCAGACAAAGGCAGAGCACGCAGTGAAGGTGAGCTGCCTGCAAGAGGAGAGTCGAGGAACTGCGGTGCTTTGAATAAACACAGCTTCTACCCAAAATGCAATCATCTTAAGAAATGGAATCACAATCATGATATATGCATCTCATTTTTCCCCTCCTCACTCTGCTAGCTCCCACTTTCTTCCATATCCTACCACCCCTCTTCCTGTTCGTGTCCCCTCCCCGGCATCCTCAAAGTCATCAAGGTCTTGCTTTTAGTGTATAAACCATGTTTCCTATTCTTTGTTTTTCCTTATAAAAGTGAAGTCATTAAATATTTATCTTTGTAAGATTGGCTAACTTTGCTTGGCATAATGTTCTCTAGTTTTTGTCCATGTCTTATGGTGTTTAAGAGAGTTGTCATTTTTTATATTGATGCACAAAATTCCATAGTATGGATATGCCAGACCTTGTTTATCCATTCCTCTATAAGAGGGATTTGGGGTTGTGTCTATGTTTCCTGCTATTATGGAAATTGTTATAATAAACAGTAGTTAATATAAAAAGCACTGTTCCTTCTTTTTTTCAGTGTCAGCATCTTCAAGAATATACAAGAATCCAACTGTTTTCTGTATGCTGATCTTAAAATCTCCTACATTGTCAAAAATTTCAAGTGGAGCAATTTTAATATTGAATCTATGGGTTTTTCTAAGTATAGGAATGTGCTGTCTGCAAATAAAGAAGTTCTTATTTCTTTTGTGTAAATCTTTATGGGAGCGGGCTGAGCCCCGGTGGCATAGTGGTTGTGCACAGGACTGCGGCCCGCTGGGTTGGAAGTTGAAATCCAGCAGCAGCTCTCCAGGAGCCAGGCTGGGCCTCCTACTCCCACCACTTGAGGGCAGTGATGCCCCCCAAAAAACAAAAAAAACAAAAAACAAATCTTTATGGGAGCAGGACAGTCTCATCCTGCTTCCACGGAATGGCTGGTTGGTGTGAACTGGTGACCTTGTAGTTATCAGTTCAGTGCTTAACCCACAGAGCTACTAAAACAGCTTTATCTTGGCATAGATAAAAATATATAATTCCATTGATGTAAATTAAGGCTATAGGCAATGTTTACTATATATTCTCAATGGGGCAGACCCACCCACCGAAACCAAAACAAATAAACAAACAAGCAAACAAAAAACAAGGCAGAAAATTGCCATCACTGCTGGGTGAGCATCTAGCAACTTGCTCTGTTAGTGCACCCAGTGGCATCCTTTGAGAAAGTTCTCTCTAGTCTCCAGTGAATTTTTTTGTAAAAGTCATTTCATTCAAACTTCGCTTTTTTGTGATGTCTGATTTAAGAGGACAGTGTACAGCTGTGAAATATTTCTTCTTGCTCCAGAAAAATGTCACAGAAACAATGGTGATGTTGAACAGAGCTTACAAGGACAGCACTATGGGAAAAGAATCAAGTATCTGAATGGCTTTCTCATTTCAAAAAAGGTCAAATGTCAATTTATGAAAAATCTAGTTCTGGATGTCCACCAGCTTCCTGAATAGCAGAAATATCCACTGCTAGTGCATTTG
>PVJH01024075.1:0-33815 GCA_004026705.1 Nesogale talazaci
ACCCCCTCTCTCCCCTGACTGACATCCAGGAAGACTGGTGCCCATGTAGACTCACCCACTCTGTGCTCCCATTGTTAGATCAGAAAATGGAGAGAATGTGGCTGCTAGCTGGAGAGTCAGAGCAGCGGGACCCATGAGCAGAGCTCTTGTCTTCTCTTGGCTCTGGACACAGTTTCCAAGGACATTGTCAGTCAATGGCAGCACACTTCACACCCTCATATCCCCTTCCAACCCCAAACATCAGGATAACAGCCCTGAGGGTACAGGAAAAGGAGGGCATAGGGGAACTGATAACATTGGTGATGTTATTCACAGGCGTAAACACCAGAATTGTATGTGTATGTGAATGGATATATTGGATGGTGTAAGATATGTCAGTTAATAAATAAGCGCTGCGACCCACAGCGTTGGCAGTTCAAATCCAGCAGCTGCTCTCCAGGAGCAAGGCTGGGCCTCCTGCTCACACCGGAGGGCAGTGAAGCCAACAACAACAACAACAAAAGAAATAGGTGGGTAGGTTGGGGAAGGGAAGGGATAAAAGGGATATCAAGGAGTTCAAGAAGAAAGAAAAGTTATGAAACCGATTGTGGTAATATTTGTATAATACTGCTTGATGTGATTGAACTGTGGAATGTTATGATATCTGTAAGTGCTCCCAATAAAATGATTTTTTTTAAGTGAAAATGATTTATCATTCCTTTTGAGGAGGGATGAAATCATGAGAAAGTCAATTGGCTGAACAATTTGGGAGGATTTGGGTGATTCCAGGAAGAAAGTGCAGTTCTTGATGAATGATAACAGTTAAAATTGTTTCAAACAGTTGAAGTACTGAATAAATATGTGGGAGTTTTAATTAACAATATAGACTTAGGAGTGATGGAGAGTAGAAGATCATAATTTAAAAAAATAATTCTGCCATGAAAATTCAATAAATTAAGAAAAGAAAACCTTTGACAGTTCACTATGCTATTGTTTTTCTTTTTTCTGTATTAAAATTTCATTTTAAAGCCTTTAGAAAATAATTTCTATCTTAAAATATTGATGCTTGCTTTGTCTTTGTTTTATTTTCTTATAGAAAGACTATTTCTGAAAACACGCACACACACACACCAAATATTTGTGGGGGAGGGGCTTAAACTCATGCCAAATTAGCCTGAAAGGATAATAGAATTATGACTTGTGAGACACGAGGACGTGCAATGGATGAGCGCTGGTCTGCTAGTGTGAATACAGCTAGTGGGTCGTTGCCCTCCTATTAGTGATGGGTATATTCATTTTTCTCCCTTTGCTGAGTTGCTTCAGTCGAAAACCTCCACAATCTCATCCACCCTTATCTACTTACTTTGAGCCCCAGGTGAAGGGCATTTGTATCATAATAACAATAAATAAATACTCAATTATTTTTATGGCCAGATACTGCCCTAAGTATTTAAAAATAAATATTTTAATGTGTTTCTGGTGCCAATTTACAAAGCAAATTAAATTTTTATCTTTTTTTTTTTCAACTCCACAAACTAAATTTTTTTTGGGGGGGGGGAGCATCACTGCCCTCAGGTGGTGGGAGTAGGAGGCCCAGCCTTTGCTCTGTGGAGCTGGAATTGAACCAGTGGGCCGCAGTCCCGCGCACAACCACTACACCACCGGGGCTCAGCCCCTGCAAACTAAAATTTTTTAACTGTTTCTTTATGTATTTTTCAGTGGTACTGCTTACTTTTTCCCAATGTCAGAATTCTTATTATCCCCTCAACCCCTACCCTCCTCCCTTCCGTTTTCTTCTTGGTTCTAGGATAAATCTTTATCCTTTTATTTAGATGATTATTTAAAGAAGCACATTGCTCATGTGTGGTATTATTTATATTATGAGTCAATCATTCATTTGACTAAAAGGTGAACTCTGGGAGTGGTTTTTCTAAATTTAAAGGATATCCCAGCATAGTAGATAGTCTTGGAGACTCCTCTAGTCTTTACTAGTCCAATAAGTCTGGTGTCTCTGTCTCTGTCTCTTTTTGTTGTTGTTTCTTTTTTTAGGGGGGCAGTTTAGGGGGTACAACACTGCCCTCTGGTGGTCGTGGGAGCCACCCAGCGCTGCTCCTGAGAGCTGCTGCCGGATTTGAACTGCCAAGCCCACAGGCCGCAGTCCCACACTTAACCACTTACGCCGCCAGGGTTCAGCCCCTCTGTCTCTCTTTCTTTAAAGACGTTTGGATCTACATTTTTCTTCCATTCTCTTGGGACCCAGGACTAAATGGCTGGCAGTGGTAGCCAGGTACCATATAGTTCTGCTCTCAAGGTAGGTGAGCCAGGGTTCATGCAGAGTTAGTTTTGTAGACTAGTTTCTTGTTTGAGGCTTTGGTTTCCTTCTTCCTCTTTCGTGTGGATGACTAGAGACCAGTGTTTCGTGGAAGTATCTTAGATGCTCGCTTGCAAAGCTTTAAGACCCCAGACTCTTCTCACCAAAATAGGAGCTAGAACATTACCTTTGAGAACTATAATGTGCCAGATTACTGAGTTGCCCCACAAGATTATAGTCCTAAACCTTCAAACCCAAAATTAAGAACATAAGAAACACAGTTATGGATACTTTCCAGATAAAACCAAATACCATTCGTGTCTAAGAAGACAATAACTGTGCTCCCTGTGTGCTTTGTTTTATATATGATTACACATACAGCCCATATAAACACATTTATACGTATGCTTACAAATATACCTATGCATAAATATCTGTAACCGGGCTGAGCCCCGGTGGCGTAGTGGTTGTGCGCGGGACTGCAGCCCACTGGGACGGAGGTTCAATTCCAGCTCACAGGAGCAAAGGCTGGGCCTCCTACTCCCACCACCAGGGCAGTGATGCCTAAAAAAATAAATAAAAAAAAAAACTAAAAAAAAAAAAATCTGTAACCACATACATTTTTAGTTATTACTTGTTGCAAAATTATAGATAATATTAGAAAATTGTCCTCTATTCTAGTAAACTTTGTGTATTTACCTTGGTCAAGTTGTGTAGACTTCACCCTTATTACCTTTCTCATCAACAAAAGTAAAATATCTATTAATTCCCCTTGCTCTTCCTCTTATCCTTGTAATGACCATACTATAGGTCTCCCTACTCTTGTCTTTTTTTTTTCCCCCGTATCACTGCCCTGGTGGGAGTAGGAAGCCCAGCCTTACTCCTGGGGAACTGCTGCTAGATTTGAACCATCAACCCTGTGGGCCGCAGTCCTGCACACAACCACTCTTGTCTTTTTTTTTTGGCATCACTGCCCTCTGGTGGTCGTGGGAGCTACCCAGCACTGCTCCTGAGAGGCGCTGCTGGATTTGAACCGCTAAGCCCGCGGGCCACAGTCCCACACTCAACCATTTATGCCACCAGGGCTCAGCCCCACTCTTGTCTTTTTATAGCAGTGAGATTATTTGTCTTTTCATGATTGATTTATTTCACTCAGCTTAATGTTCTCTGAATTCAACTGCATTTATAGTGTATTTTGAGAATTTATCATTCCTAAGGAGTCCAGCTGGCAGAGTGTGTTCATTATATGTTGACCTGCTAACCGCAGTTTGAGCCCACTGGCTATTTCAGGGGGAAAAAGAGGCTTTCTGCTCCCAGAGAGATTTATAGCCTCGTGGAGACACAAGGGGGCTGTTCTACCCTCCCTTACATTGACTTGATGGCAGTGGAAGTGACGCCCCAGAGGGTGATTGATAATGCTCTATAACACAAAATGGCGGCAATTATGTCCCTAAGGTGAATCAGAGACATATATGAACCTTAGATACATGAATGGAGTTGAGCCTTGCACTTAATACTAACCCCAATCTCAGAACCATTAATTCTTATGACATGGCCTTGTTCGATGCTCTCCTTGATGAAGAAGTCACTGAAGATTTGGGTGCTATAGCAAAGTGCAGTGAAGAAACTAGATGGTGACTTGCTGTTAGAAAGAATAGCATCTAAAGAAGGGAATGATATGAGAGCTTAAATTGTGAACACCTGGTTTGCAGAAGGCTATGGATAACAGTGGAAGCCCAAAATACAGTTTCAGGGCCCACACATGGATTAAGTCTCCAGTGAACCCTTTTTAAAATTAAAAAAAAATTTTAATATCTTTTTTTCCTGGTGATTTTATTGTGGGCTCTCACAGCTCTTATAACATTCATTACATCATTTGTATCAAGCATATTTGTACACGTGTTGCCATCTTCATTTTCAAGTATTTTCTCCTTGAGCCCTTGGTATAAGCTCCACTTTTCCCCTCCTTTTTTTTTTTAAATGAATCATTTTATTGGGGGCTCATACAACTCCCATCACGATCAATACATAAGTCAACTGTATGCAGACCACATTTGCACACTTGCTGCCATCATCACTCTCAAAACATCCTCCCTCTACCTAGGCTCCCAGTACCAGCTCCTCATACTTCCACTCCCAATCTCTTCCTCAAGAACCTTAATAATTTATAAATTTACAAGTTGATACTACTTTTTCATATCATACACTGTCTAGTGTGTTCCTTCACTCACTTCCCTTTTGTCTGTACCCGAGAGAGGAGGCTATATATACATCCCAGAAATTGATTCCCCTTTTCTATTCCCCCATCCCTCCACCCTCCCTGTAGCACCACTCTCACCACTGGTCTTGAAGGGATCATCTATCCTGAATTCCCCATGCTTCCCAGCTCCAGTGTACATCCCCTGGTCTAGCTGGATTTGTCAGGTAGAATTGGCATCATAATAGTGGATGAGAGGAAGCATTTGAGAACTAGAGGAAAGTTGCCTATTTCATTGTTACTACACTATACCTTGACTGGCTCATCTCCTTCCTGCAACCCATCTGTAAGAGGATGTCACTTCACCTATTGGTGGTCTTGGGTCCCTAATCTGTACCCCCCCTCATTTTTAATGATATAATTTTTAGTTCTTTGATGCCTGATACTGGTGTGCTTCTTCCATGTGGGCTTTATTGCTTCTGAGCTAGATGGCTGCTTGTTTACTTTCAAGTCTTTTTTTTTTTTTTGGTTTTGGGGGCATCACTGCCCTCTGGTGGTGGGCGTAGGAGGCCCAGCCTTGCCACTGGATTTGAACCTCCAACCCAGTGGGCCGCAGTCCCGCGTACAACCACTACGCCACCAGGGCTCAGCCCCTACTTTCAAATCCTTAAGACCCCAGGTGCTGTATCTTTAGATAGCCGGGCACCATCAGCTTTATTCACCATATTTACTTATGCACACATTTACATTTGTCGTCAGTGGTCATATCAGGAAGATAAGCACACAATATTATGATTTTTCATTCTCAAAGCCTCATAATTGAACCCTTTGACACTTCGTGGCCCTACAAGCAGATTTGCTTCTTCCACGTGAGCTTTGTTGCTTCTGAGCTAGATGGCTACTTATTTACTTTCAAGCCTTAAGACTCCAGACACTATGTCTTTTTTTTTTTATTTTTAGGCATCACTGCCCTCAGGTGGTGGGAGTAGGAGGCCCAGCCTTTGCTCCTGGGAGCTGGAATTGAACCTCCAACCCAGTGGTTCGCAGTCCCGCGCACCACTACGCCACCGGGGCTCAGCCCCAGACACTATATCTTTTGATAGCCGGACACCTTCAGCTTTCTTCACCACCTTTGCTTATGCACACAGTTGCCTTCACTCATCTTCTTGGGAAGGTAGGCATCATGGAATGCCAATTTAATAGAACAAAATGTTCTTGCAATGAAGTGTGGAGGTCCAATGCCTATCTGCTGTCCTAGTACTAACCCTATAAGTATATGCACGTTGATCTATTTCCCCATTGTCATTTATAAATTTATTCACCTATGTACATACCTGTATTTAGACCTCTATAAGTACCCTTTACCCCCCAGTTCTTTTCTCTATTTCCTTTTGCTTTCCTCTTGTCCCACTATCAAGCTCAGCCTCCATTTGGGTTTCTGTATTTTCTCTCTGTTACATTACTTTTGATCTGTCCCTATCAGGCCTCTCACTCCCACCCTGTCACTGATTTTGAATCACCTATCAGGCCCTTATCCCCGGGCTGGTCAATACCACCTCCTTTCTCCCTCCTCCCCATCTCCCACGTTCATCAGTCCCGTCATTTTCACCTCCAGACTGTTCAGCCTATCTTATCTAGATAGACTGCTCCAGTGAACCCTCTTTGATAATAGTTGAGGAATGCGAATAGGCCTCTTGTCAGACAGGAGCATTGTAAAGTCGATTATGGCTGACGTAGTTAGCTCAAAATATAGTATCATCTAGTCTTCCTTTTGACACATTTTAAAACTGTTTCAATTTTTGAAAAAACAAGTGAAGGGAAAATACATGTGGATTAAGCTTGGTGAATCCTGACTGACCATGAACCAGGGATGTTTGGAAACTTGCTGAGATGAAAAACGCATTGAAAAGTGGTTTGTTGCAGATGCAGTTTGTTTAAAATTTAGCATCCAGTCATCAAGTGTTTATAACCTGTCCAAGGTAAGATTATCACCTCCAAAATCTGAGCTTGGTCTCAGAATATTTCTTGGGAAAGATAAAGTCTAAGATAGTGAGGCAGGTAAGACAATAAATCTGGAGCAGAGCAAGGTGGGAAACTGATTGCCATAACCAATGATGCAGAAATAGTCTGATATGTTAAGAGCGTATCATGCCATTTCAGGTACCTGACAAATGACTTACATCTGTTTTCAGGCTTCCTAGGTTTTAGTTTTATTCCATGTCTTCTGAAGTATCTTCTAACAGTTTCAAAGCCTTTCTTGAATTCTGTGGTGAGTGAGCATGGTTTTTAGTTATAGTTTATTAAATTTCTTCTTTGTTGATTTTTTCAATAATTAGCAACTTATATGTCTATTGCCACTACTCTAATTCAGGCCACTATTGTTTTTTTGTTTTGTGTTTTTTGGGGTGGCATCACTGCCCCCTGGTGGGAGTAGGAGGCCCAGCCTTGCTCCTGGAGAGCTACTGCTAGATTTGAACTGCCAACCCTGTGGGCCACAGTCCTGCACTTAACCACTATGCCACCGGGGCTCAATCCATCAGGCCTCTATCATATCTCATCTCTCTTGTCTTACTTTTCCCCATTTATCTTTTTAGCAGTAAATGTACAAGTTTTTTTTTTTGGGGGGGGGGGCATCACTGCCCTTTGGTGGTCATGGGAGCTACCCAGCCTTGCTCCTGGAGAGCTACTGCTGGATTTGAACTGCCAAGCCCGTGGGCCGCAGTCCCACACACAACCACTACGTCACCGAGACTCAGCCCAATGTACAAGTTTTATAATCAGTTTTTGTTTTGGGAGATAGGTGTGGTAAGCTAGCTCAGGCTCCTTGAATATAAATTCAAATACTTTTGAATTGAAGATGCCTTCTTTGCTACAAAATCCCACTGTAACAGCGTTCTTCAATGCTATAAAGCCCTTCGAATGTAAAATGGGGCATTCTTGAAAATTTAATGTGTGTGAATATATCTGTATTTGATGGCTTTGAATAGTTTTAAATAGACCTCTGTTATTACTCAGGATGGAGCTTAAAATATGATAGAAACTGATGGTGAAAATGTTTCAGAAAGGCTTTTCTTAGTTGCAAATTGTCTCATAAACCTTTCCCTATTTGAAATAATGATAAGAAAAAAGTCAGATTTATTAAAATGTCTGAATTTTAGTATTTTTAAGTATAGCGATGATTGTTGAGAAATGAGGGGGGTTGGAGCAGAGACCCAAAACCCATCTATAAACAATGGGACATTCCCTTATAGAGGGGCCACAGAGAAGGGAAGAATCACCAGGGTGCAGTAAAGCATTGATGAAACACAATATTCCTTTGGTTCCTTGAGACTTCCTCACCCTCCACTATTATGACCCCAGTGCTGTTTCTCAGTTAAGACTAGACTGGAGCATGTACGCAGGTGTAGGTAAGAAGTGGGCGTGTACAACACATGGAATTCAGGAACAGGAGTGGGAATAGTAATAACAAGGGTAGGGGGAAGGAGGGGAGAGGAAGGAAGAAAGGGGGAACCGATTTGCAGTCATCAACCCATAACCATACACCTCCCTCCAGGGGGAAGAAGAAGAGAAAACATGAGGAAAGGGTGAGATATCAAAATAATTTATAATTTTTCAAAAGGTCATGAGGGTATGTGGGGAGAATAAAAGAGGAGCTGATATCAAGAATTCAATAAAAAGTAAATGTCTAGAAAGGAATGTTGGCAGCATATGTACAAACATGCCAAATGCAGTCGATATATGGATTTTAGTTGTAAGAGTCCCCAATAGAATCTTTTAATTAGGGAAATAGACGAAAGAACTAGGAAAGGGCATTATAGAGGTCTAAATACAGGAATGTACATATGTAAATATATATATAATGATGGGGAAATAGATCTATGTACATCTATTTATAGGCTTAATAATAAGGAAGCAGATGGACTTTGGGCATTTACTCAAGTACTCCCTCAACACAAGAACACTTTGTTCTAATAATCAGGCATTCTGAGATGCCCACCTTCCCAACAGAATGATCACAATGATTTACTTATAACCCCTTCCCCGGGGGATGGAAAACAGAAAAGTGGGTAAAGGGGAACATTGGTCAGTGTAAGATGAAAAGTAATCATAATTTATAAATTATTAAGGGTTTATGAAGAAGGAAGGGAGGGAGGGGGAAAATGAGGAGCCAATATCAAGGGCTCAAGTAAAAGAAAAATTTGGGCTGAGCCCCGATGGCGTAAGCGGTTGACTGCAGAACTGCAGCCCGCGGGCTTGGCGGTTCAAATCCAGCAGCGGCTGGGTAGTGCCCACGGCCACCAGAGGCAGTGATGCCCACAAAAAAAAAAAGAAAATGTTTTGAAAATGATGGCAACAAATGCACAAATGTGAATGACACAATGGATGTATGGATTGTGGTAAGAGTTGAACGAGCCTCCAGTAAAATGCTTTATTAAAAAGATCTTTTAGGGCTGAGTCCCGGTGGCGTAGTGGTTGTGCGCGGGACTGCGGCCCACTGGGACGGAGGTTCAATTCCAGCAGTGGGGCTGGGCCTCCTACTCCCACCACCGGAGAGCAGTGATGCCCCCAAAACAAAAAACAAAACAAAACAAACAAACAAAAAAGATCTTTTAATTTAAAAAGTATATTAGTAATAATAACTGAACACTAACACCCCCCCTGCCATTGAGTAATTTCTAACATAGCAACCCTTTAGGCAGAGAAAAGCACCTTAGGGGTTTCAAGACTATAAGTTATTACAGGAGCAGGCCTCCTTATCTTTTTCTAGTGGAGCAGCTGGTGGAATTGAACCACTTGCCTTGCAGTTAGCAGTGTCCTGCTTAACCTAAAGTTTCCCCAGGGCTTTTCAAACAAATAGTCCATGTTAGAAATAAATATAGGGCCTCTTACTCCCACCACCAGAGGGCAGTGATGCCCCCAAAACAAAAACAATAGATAAATAAATAAGACATAGTATGTAATATCTGTAAAAATCTTGGAAAATGCATTTTATTTGCTAGAGCTAGAATCCAAAGGCAGGTTGAAAAAATCCTTACATTTTTGAGCCCTATTTTGAAAAACCTAGGGGGAGAGGAATACACGTTCCTCTGAATCCCACTGACAATACTTGTGATATTTTCAAAAGAATAATTTCTTTACATTCAATTAAAAAAATACCCCAAGGCTGCCCCGGTGGCGTAAGTGGTTGAGTGCGGGACAGCGGTCTGCAGGCTTGGCAGTTCAAATCCAGTGGTGGCTCTCAGGAGCAGCACTGGGTAGCACCCAGGACCACCAGAGGCAGTGATACCCACACACACACACAAAAAATACCTCAATCTTTGACTGCAATATAATGCATATTAAAAATTAAAGCAATTTAAGAAAAATTGTGGTTCTTTAGTAATTTCACTTACTATAAATAATTTTAACAATTCAGGACCCTCGGCAGCTGAGGGGTTAAAGTACTTGGCTACTAACTAGTAGGTCAGCAGTTTAATCCCAGCAGCTGTTCCGAGGGAGAAAGCTATGGCAATCTGCTTCTGTCTGTGCTCCAGCCTTGAAGATCCTGTGGGACAGGGCCTGTCCGAGCCTGGTGGAGCAGTGGCTGGGTGCTGGGATGCAGTCCACAGGTAGGCAGCTCGAAACCAGCCGCTCCCTGGGAGAAAGATGGGCTTTCTGCACCCATAAACAATTGCAGTCTGGAAATTCATGAATAAGTTTTATTAAATATAAAGGTGTACAGTATAAGAATTAAATAACTTTTTATTTGATAAATTAAAAATGGCTAAGTCCTGAGTTCAGTGTAACTTTCTGCTTAAACGTTGTCTGTTTATGGATTGTATGGATACTAATTTTTAAATTCTGTGCCTCAGTATCATTCGATTACTCATTGCCTATTTTATACTTTTCATTAGCTACAAAGTGCTAGCAGTTATTTTTTAACAGTTTTATTGACACTTCAGCCACATATCCTACAATTCAGTAGTTCAGTCAAATCAAGATGAGTTGAATGGTTATTACCACAGTTCAGTTCTTTATTTAAAATATATTTTAGATAATGCTTTACATAAGATTTTATTGGATGAAACTGGTTTATCAAACGTCTGTTAAGGTTTAGTTGGAAAGAGTATCTGATATTACTAGAGTTAGATCTCATATCGAATCATAGTTCTGGCACTTTGGATAAATTAACTTTTTAAAACTATAGTTTATTTTTTGAGTGAAGCTAGTAATACCTGCTTCATAGAACTGTTGTAGAATCAGGTAATATCAAATCCATGGTAATTAGTACCTGCTTGATCTATTTAAATATTTTTCCTGATGTTCTTCTCTTAGAACATATTTAATTTAATTTTCTACCTCCCCAACTTTAAAGCGTTTGGGCCACAAACTGTGAATTTATTTATTTTTATTGTGAATTCCTTGCCCCATATTAATTGATACTTTATTTGAGCGTTAAAATTGTTTTTTTGGTTGGTCACTCTTGTATTTATTACCACTTAAATATGTTACTATATATCTCAGCAATTGCTTGGTTTTTTGAATTTTCCTCACTCCTCAGAATATCAAAATCAAAATATATAGCACGTTTGAGAAATTTTATATTTCTGCTTGAGATTTTATTAATATTCCAAAAGGTTTTGTTTTTATCTTGGGCCTCACTTGACCCTTCTAGAATTATTTAGAGTTGGTGTGGCTATTTTCTATTATTTAAATGTTCTTGCTGTTCTGCTTTTATTACTAATTTGCTCAGTAAATATAGTTAATACAATAAAATTTTACTGACTGGGAGGACATAATTTCTTAAATAGAGATTTATTTTATTTGAATTCTCTTAATTTAGAACTATGTGTGAATAGCTTGAATTTTCAGAAGAATATTTAATACTCTAAGGAGACTATAAGAGAGTGTCAAAAAGATCAGGGGAAAATGGAATTGAAGAGTAGTAGGATTTCTTTTTAATAGATAATAGAATTTTCCCACATTTTGAAGCACTTTTTAAAAAAAAAGAAATCATCTTATTGGTAGCGTATATAACTCTTTTCACAATACATACATACATTCGTGTGTCAAGCACATTTGTACACTTGTTGCCTTAATCATTTTCAAACAGTTTCTTTCTACTTTAACCCTTGGTATCAGCTCCTCATTTTCCCCTCCCCCATCCCCATCCCTCCCCCACAAACCTTTGATAATCTATAAATTATTATGTCTCCCTTCACCCACTTTTCTGTTGTTCATCCCCTTGGGAAGGGGTCATATAGATCACTAAGATCGGTTTCTCCTCTCACCTTACCCTTACTCTTCAGGTATCATGTGTTAGTCTGCGTAGACTAGAGAAACAAATTCATAGAAACTTGTTTGTGGCTGAGCCCTGGTGGTGTAGTGGTTGTGTGCAGGACTGCGGCCCACTGGGTTGGAGGTTCAAATCCAGCAGCAAGGCTGGGCCTCCTACTTCCACCACCAGAGGGTAGTGATGCCCCCCAAAAACCAAAACAAACAAACTTGTTTATATAAAAGAGAGTTTTATATAAAGAGTAATTGAACATTAAGAGAGCATTCCAGGGCTGAGCCCCGGTAGCGTAGAGGTTGAGTGCGGGACTGCGGCCTACTGGCTTGGCAGTTCAAATGCAGCGGCAGCAAGGCTGGGCCTCCCACTCCTACAAGATGGCAGTGATGCCTAAAAAAAAAATTAATTAAAAAATAATAATAATAAGAGAGCATTCCAACCCAATATTGTTCAAGTCATAGTACGATATTATTAGCCCATATGTCTGATACCAATCTATAAAGTCCTCTTCAGAGTCACAAAATACATGCAATGATGCTGAATGAAGGACAGACATAGGCCAGTGAATAGAAAGTCTTTGGAGCCAGTGGTGTTAGTACCTCGGCAGGGGTCTCTGGCAGGGGTCTCTGCATGGCTTCTCCAGGTCCAGGGTTCTGACCACTTCAGGGTTAGTCCATGTGGCTTCTTCTCAGGAATGCCTCCCAGGAAGTGAGCAGAGACAGCGGTAGAGAGTCTCTCCTGACTCGAAAGAGGAAATACATGAATTATCAGAATTCTCAGAAGGCCTGGCCACACAGAGGCCTTCTTGACTATGACCTGATGGACAGACTAGACTCCACCCCTTCACTCACAATCCTCTCAAATTGACACCAGATTATGTAACTACCACATATCGTTACTCTCAATATTGATCCTGAGGGGTCTACCTGTCATGGATTTCCTGTATTCCCAGCCCTTATTTGTACTTATGTACATGTTCTGGTCTAGCCAAGTTTGTAAGGTAGAATTGAGGTTGTGATAGTGGGGGTGGGAGAAGCATTAAATAACTAGAGGAAAGCTGTATGTTTCATCAGTGATTTATTGCACCCTGGCTGGCCCATCTCCTTCCTAGGACCCTTCTGTTAGGAATTGTCCAATTGGCTACAGATTGGTTTTGGGTCTCCACTCGGTAACCCGCCCCTCTTAAACCCCCCACTCACAATGATATGATTTTTAGCTTTGGGTCTTTGATGCTTGATACCTGAGTCTATCAATACCTCAGGATCACAAAGGTTGGTGTGTTTCTTCCATGTGGGCTTTGTTGCTTCAAGGCTAGATAGCCGGTTGTTTGTCTTCAAACCTTTAAGACCCCAGACGCTATATCTTTTGATAGCCAGGCACCATCAAGATTTCTTTTTTTTTCAAGATTGAATTGTTTATATTGATTACATACGTTAATGGATGATACATAAGTTCCACCTCCATCTGTAATTTTGTCTGCCACCATTATTAAATTTAGATATATTGCATAGGATGTGCCCATCATTCTTTACCACATTTGCTATGCACGCATTTTGTCTTCAGTGATAGTGTCAGACAGTGAGCATCATGGAATGCCAGGTTATTAGATCAAAGTGTTCTTGCCTTGAGGGAGTACTTGAGTAGATGCCCAATGGCCATCTGCTACCTTGTTACTTAATATATAAATATATTTACATATATCTATTTCCCTATTCTGTATAAATATATGTCTGTATTTAGATCGCTATAAAATGTCCTCTGCCTCCTAGTTATTTACTTTTACTTTCCTCTTGTCCCACTATCATGTTCAGTCTTCATTCAGGTTTCAGTGATTCCTCTCAGTTACAGTACCCTTGATCAAGCCCTACCAGGCCTCCTACACCCTCCTCACCATCAATTTTAGATCACTTGTTCCCTTGTCCTTGGGTTTGTTAATATCTGCTTCCTTTCCCCTCTGCCTAACCCTCACCCATGCCCCGCTCCCCAACTGTCGGTCAGTTGTTTTCTCCTCCAGGATGTTTATCCCTCCTAGCTTATCGAATAGACGTGCAGAGACAATAATAAGCACACACAAAAGGCAGAGCAAAGCAAAACAACAAAAGAAAACCGAACAACAACGATGACCAAAAAGAAGAAAAGCCTATAAATAGTTCCGGGTCTGTCGTTGACCTTTAGGAGTGTTTTCGGGTCCAGTCTGATGGGGTGCCCTGCCCTGGACTCAGTCTGTTTGGTATTCCCCTGTGGCTTCATGCTTTGCCCCCCTGCTGCTTGTTGTTGCCCTTAGTGTTTGGTCCCAGTGTGGTGGGGTCAGATCAGGCACAGTGCTGGCATTGGGCCTCCGGTGTTGTCCCTCGTAGTGCTATGGTTAGTGAGGTACGTCTTGTCTCAGGGTAGGGCCAGCCCTGTGGTCCTCTCTGGGTATAGGGTGCTCTAAGCAGAAATATCCTCAGGGCTTGATAGGCCAGGTGGTGTTCTAATCTCTCTCCTTCCCCCTTTGCTTTCTCCTGTGTGCTGTGATCAGATTCATCTCTCCCCCTGAGCTGTAGTAGCTTCAGTGCTGTCTTCTGTAGTGCATTCTTCTTGGAGGGCAGAGGGGGGTGTCCACATAGTTGGAATTGGGGCCGGTCCCACAGACCTCTCTATTGTTCCTTATGAAGCACTTATACTTTTCAAGTACATATTTACTTAAAAGCAGCATGTTAAAGATTATTTTATTTTACTTTTTGTTATAGATTACTATGAAAAGATCACCCATGCACTTAGTTCATATTTGATTTTTTTATTGTAAAAATTTTCACTTAGAAATTCAGAAAGTGCTACAATTTTAAATTACATATTCTGAGCCAGCAATTCCATAACTTATTTCTTCTTCAATAAATTTTTTCCAGTGATTTTATTGAGGGCTCTTACAACTCTTGTAACATTCCATATATCATTTGTACCAAGTATATTTGTACATAAGTTGCCATCTTCATTTCCAAATATTTTCTACTTGAGTCCTTGTAGAAAGCTCCTCTTCCCCCTCCCTCACTTCCCCCCCCCCCACACATTATTGCCCTGGTGGGAGTAGGAGGCCCAGCCTTGCTCCTGGAGAGCTGCTGCTGGACTTGAACCGCCAACCCTGTGGGCCACAGCCCCGCACACAACCACTGCTCCACCGGGGCTCAGCCCCCCCCTCACTTTTTTGTTGTTTTTTGTTTGTTTGTTTTGGGGGGACATCACTGCCCTCTGGTGGTGGGAGTAGGAGGCTCAACCTTGCTGTTAGATCTGAACCTCCAACCCAGTGGGCCGCAATCCCGCATACACCCACTACGCCACTGGGGCTCAGCCCCCCCCCTCACCTTTTTTTTTTTTTTTAAGAAATCATTTTATTGGGGGCTTATACAACTCCCATCATGATCAATATATATGTCAATTGTATGCAGACCACATTTGCACACTTGTTGCCATCATCACTCTCAAAACATCCTCCCTCCACTTAGTACCATTCAATAAAATTTAAGAAAGCAAGGAGGCTAAATTCTTTTGATTAGCAAAATTTGTGGCACTTGTTTTTGAGATGGTTATCCTGGAGGAAAGCAGAGTAAAAAATGCATTCAGGACAGTCTGTATTTTGTGCTTAAAATACAAAACAAAATGAGAGGAAGAGATATGTTTATTCCAAGGTATTAGAGAGAGACAGGCATGTCAGTACTACATACAGTTTCATAGGAGTCCTAATGTTGCTGTGGGTCACACGGTGGGTTGCAAACCACAAGTCAGCAATCTGAAATCACCAATCACTCCTCAGGAGAAAGAGCAGGCATTTTGCTTCCATAAGTGGCTGTTACTGTGCCCTTTAGGTCACTGTGAATCGAAGTCAGCTGGATGGCAGTGGGTTTGGATTTGATACTGTTATCCATAGCTGTAGTGAACATTGAGAGTATTTAATGACTAAGATTCAGTCAATGTACTTCTAAGGGAAGTATATTAAGGAATAAGCAGTTAAAATATTTGTTAAACTATTAAAAGCTTAAAAGTAATGATTAAGCCACAAAACATCTCACAAATCTGGAGGACATTATTTCGAATGAAATTAGTCAATCATAAAAGGAAAAATATTGTATGACTTATTGAAAATGCAAGAATATCAGAAAGAAACATTCTTTTATGTTTATGAGAGATAGAGGGAAGAACAGAGAATCAGTAAATATGAGGGGGTACCCCCTCCAAACTGGATTTTTTCTAAATGGTGTTTAAATTTTTTTACAATAACAACCATGTCACCTTCAAAGTACTCTCCATTACATTTAATATGTTTGTCAATTCTCTGATTCCATTCTTGGAAACATGTTTCAAACACATCTGACAGCACCTCCCTCTTTTTTTTTTTTTTTTACTTCTTCTACATCATCAAATCACAGTCTTCTCATGTCCCTCTTCATTTGTGGGAACAAAAAGAAGTCTCAAGGAGCGAGGTCAGGAAAGTAAAGTGCGTGAGGCAAGAGGAAACAGAATTTCACAGCTACACACTGTTCTCTTAAATCGCCATCACAAAAAAATGAGGTTCAAGTGAAACGGCTTTTATGAAAAAATTCACTGTGACCAGAGAGAACCTTCCCAGGCCAGGCCACTGCGTGCACTTACTCAGAACAAGCTCCCCGATGCTTGCCTCACGGGAAAAATGTGTACTGCCACAGCTCCAGCACAATTCCAGTTTGGGGGTGGGGTACTCCCTTGAGGTAAGCAGACATTGGTAAATTCTGATGAAGAAAAATGCAGCACACAAATGAGTGGAGTTAGCCCAAGTGACCAAGGCAAAAGAAGGCACTGAGTGGTACCGTACCCAAGAATAAAAGACAACCAGAGTAATTGCTATACTGTATACTATCCTGCAACTACCATAATAACAAATAGTAACTGGTGAGTGGATGTATATATAGGTATGTATGCTAAATGGTTGGATGAGCTGTACCAAACCTGCTACGTCAACATGGAAGGTCATACAAAACTATAGCCATGTGCTATATAGGTATGTTTGTGGGCTTTACATTTTTGTATGTGTTGCATGTACTTATGTATGTAATAGAGCATATGAGAGATCGAGCGATGGTCTGATTAGTCTGGTGTGCATCTTTTACAGTGTTAAACATCAGTAATTTAAAAATCATAATATACAATCATACTTTCAAAAGTGAAATTGAAATACCTTGCAATAATAATTATATAATAATGGCTAGGATCAAGTACTGAATAGTAGTCATTCAAATGATTATATAAAACTAAAGAACAGGGCTGAGCCCCGGTGGCGTAGTGGTTGTGTGCGGGACTGCGGCCCACTGGGACGGAGGTTCAGTTCCAGCAGTGGGACTGGGCCTCCTACTCCCACCACCGGAGAGCAGTGATGTCCAAAAAAACAAAACAAAACAAAAAAACTAAAGAATTGATGCCCTCACATTATGGTACTGATGATGAATACTGAATATATAATAGATTACCAAAAGAATGAACAAAACTGTTTTGGAAGAAGTGCAGTCAGAATGTCCCCTAGACTTCATTTCACTTTGTTTAGACATGTTACCTAAAGGGATAAGTCCTTGGAGAAGGACATGATGATAGGTAAAGGTTTGCAGAAAATGAGGAAAATCCTTTTTTTAAAAAAAATCATTTTATTGGAGGCTGAATCCATACATAACATCTTTTGTGTCAAGCACATTTGTGCATATGTTGCCAGCATTTTCAAAACATTTTCTTCTTATTTGAGCTCTTGGTATCAGCTCATCCCCCCACCCCCCGATAAACCCTTGATAATTTATGATTAATTTTTTTCTCATGTCTTAGACCTACCTCTGTCTTCCTTTACCCACTTTTCTGTTCCATATCTCTGGAAGCAGGTTATATGTTAATCATTGTGATCAGTTCCCTCTTTCTTCCCCCACCCTCCTCTTACCCTCCTGGTCTGCCTACTCTCATTAGTGGCCCTGAGGGGTTTGTCTGTCCTGGATTCCCTATGTTGTAAGCTCTTATCTAGACCAGTGTACATGTTCTGATCTAGCCAGATTTGTAGAATTGGGGTCATGAGAGTGGTGGTGAGGAACCCTTAAGGAACTAGAGGAAAATCATATGTTTCGTCAATGCTATACTGCATTCTGACTGACTCATCTCTGAGAGGAAGACTGTCAGGAGAGCCAGCCCCTAACATAACATCACAGGTCCAGTAAGCACAATTGTACAGTGATAAAATAAGTAAAGATTATGGTAAAGTCATAGAATATATGAGAGAGAGAATAGAGATTGAAATAATGGAGTCAGACACATTTCATGTTAGCATGCTAATCTTAGCCTCCCTTGTGTGGCCCACGTGGAGAGATAGCCAGAGAGCAAGTTTACTGCTAACCAAGGTTTATATGTACTTCGAAGGTGTGATTACAGATAGCCACAGTCACAGGAAGGGGCTATATAATAGGCATACACATCACAGGAAGGGGATGTATAATAGGCATGAACATAAGAGGAAGGGGATGGGCTGGGGGCATACATGTGACAAGAAGGAGAGGGACTAGGGGTATTCATGTGACAAGAAAGGCAGATCCCAGATTCATGATGGCAGCCTAACGTTGATCATCCTTGGGTGGGCTTGATCTCTCTGGGCTTCTACAAGGAAGTAGGCTACTACTATCCTTATCAAAGAGGAGTGGGCCCTAGTCAGGGTGGGACAGACTGTACAACCTGATTGGTCTAGATGGCTGATAACCCTTACGGAGCATAACCTCTGACATACTTCTGTTGACCTCCAGCTGTATAGTCATTTGCCATGTGTACAAAACAGCTAAGTTTGGCATATATCCGAGGGAGACAACTTGGGAGAAATCTTTCTGTTTCCCACAGAAGACCTTTTTTTTGGGGGGGGGGGCATCACTGGTCTCCGGTGGTGGGAGTAGGAGGCCCAGCCCCACGGCTGGAATTGAACCTCCGTCCCAGTGGGCCGCAGTCCCGTGCACAACCACTACGCTACCGGGGCTCAGCCCCACAGAAGACCCTTAAGGAGATGAATTGACCAAATAGCTTCAACAGTGAACTCAAACATAGCAACAGTTAGGAAGATGTCCCAGGACCAGTAATATTTTATTCTGTTGTATATCTTAAGCTGCTATGAGTAGGAATCAGCTAAGCAATACCTAACAACAGCAAGCATTATCTAAAGTAGGTGTGGTAGGACCTAATGTAGTGTCAACTTGAGGATTAAGAGTGTAGGGATGGGGCTGAGCCCCGGTGGTGTAGTGGTTGTGCGCGGGACTGCGGCCCACTGGGACGGAGGTTCAATTCCAGCAGTGGGGCTGGGCCTTCTACTCCCACCACCAGAGAGCAGTAATTCCCCCCCCCCCAAAAAAAAAAAAGAGTGTAGGGATGGTGTGGCAATTTTATGATTGAAATGTAGGGGTGGAGTCTAGCCTGTTAATCTGCAGATAGTCATTGAGTAGCTGATGAGGCCTCTATGTGGGCATGGCTTTCACCTGAGACTTCTGGGAAATCTCGCGATATTTCCCTCGTGAAGATGAGAAGCTATGTCCCCCAGTTGTTGGGAGTTAGTTTCAGAGATGATTAACCACAGGCAACACAGAATGGCGGCATCTGGGAGGCTGGAGTAGCAGGTGGAGAGACCACACGGCTTTGCCCTGATGGAGCCGGACCTCTGGAGCCACATGAAGGCCTCTGCCAGCGATGAGTTGCTTCTGCCACCACAGGATGCTGTTGATGGACCCTGAGCCCTGGAAGCGAGGAGCCATGGGGAGACCCCTGTCGGTGCCAGGACTCTGTACCCACTGACCTGTGACTTCATGAATCAGAAGGAGACTTTATGGACTGATTTTGGGCATATGGGTTAATATCGGACTTGTGACTTTGAGCTGGACTGGGCCGGGATGTTTTCTCAATGTCCTGTTCTCTTGAATATAAACCCATTCCTTAATTCCATATGTGTGTCCTTGAATTTGTTCTTCTTGTCTACCCAGACTAACTCAGATGGAAACTAATCTGTCCATCTGGAGATAGTCAGTGAGACATCAGTATAGGCCTGGCCTTCTCCTGAGAATTCTGGGAAATGTGGTAATTTCTTCTTGGAGTCAGAGACACTCTCTCGGTCAGTTCAACCCCTTGGAGACACTCGACTGACAAGGTTGGCTCCCTATGAGACATCCCTGAACAGAAGCCACATGGACCTACCCTGATAGAACCATATGTCTGAAGCCAGAAAAGTCAGGTAGAGACTCCTGCCAATGCCGAGATGCGTACGCTGCCACTGGCCTATGATTGTCCTCCATTTGACGATGTTGCGTGTGCCTCATGAGTCTGAAGATGACTTTTTAGAGTGATATAGAACATATGGACTAAGATTGGACTTACGACCTTGGACTGAACTGGGTTGGGATGTTTTTTTAATGTATAGTTTTATGTAAGCCTCTTTCTTAAACACATATGCGTGTTTACAAATTTGTTTCTCTAGTCTACCTGGACCAAAACAGTAAGTATCAGCAAACTTTTAAATGTAAAGGACCAGGTAGTAAAAATTACCGACTTTGAAGGCAATATGTCTTATCTGTCAAAGATTTAACTCTCTCCATATAATACAGAAACGATTGAGAGTGACCATGTTCCCGTAAAACTTTACGTAGACAATTTCGGAAAAACAAATGATGGTCTGTAATTTGTCAGTAAAGTGCTGTCCAATAAAACTTAAAAATAAAATCTTTTTCAGAACTTAAAAATAAAATCTTTTTCAGAATTCTTTATAGTCTTTTCTAGATTTGCATTTCATGTGTGTGTGAGAGAGAATCTGAAGTCCTTTTTGAATTACAATGGGAGAAAATAAGTCATATAGAAAAAAATGATTTACAATGTAATATTGATCAAAACCTCCATGGCATCAATGCCCTTGGTTTTCCAACTTTAGTTTATGTGCTGCCGAAGCAAACAAGATACACTTGGTTTTCAGCTGAGTGATGTTTTACATTCTTTGAGCATCATCTGTCATAGATCCTTGTAGAGGGTCTCAGCCTGTTTTACAGGGACTTTAAAAAAAAATCATTTTTAGGGGCTGAGACCTGGTGACGTAAGTGGTTGAGTGCGGGACTGCGGCACGAAGGCTTAGCGGTTCAAATCCAGCAGCGGCTCTCAGGAGCAGCACTGGGTAGCTTCCATGGCCACCAGAGGGCTGTGATCCCCAATTCATTTTATTGGGGACTCATACAAATCTAATCATAATCTATACGTATCTTCATTGTGTCATGCACATTTGCAAATTTGTTGTACAGGGACTTTTTAAGGCTTCTTTTACTCATTTATTGAAACAACAATATTGCGATTTGTGAGTTGTAGTCAATAAGACCCTTCCAGACATAATACCTTGTGTAAAATATAATTCTAGATTTAATGCCCTTGTGGCTATAGTCCCAGTTTAGAGGGCATTATCTGCTGGTGAACATCAGTAGAATGAGATTAAGATGTGACTTTAGTAGACATTGAGGAGTCCTGATGGCATAGCAGTTACAATCACTCAATCACCAGTGAGTTTGGTTTTTGTTTAGTATGCATCAAACCAGGTCTTTGTTTAACATTTATCTTGGTTACTGTTGCTTATAATGACTCTTGCTCTGAGAAGAGAAAAGCTGTTTCTGGGTGGCCGAGGAGAAAAAATGGCTGATTCAGATTAGGAGACCTATGCCTACAGGAAACATCCTGCCAGAGGCCCCAGGTCCTGTGTGCATAAATAAAGTACAATTCAGGAATGGAGAATAGATTATTACATTTGTGTACCAATCAAAAGGTGAAGGGGGGCTGAGCCCCGGTGGCGTAGTGGTTGTGCGTGGGACTGCGGCCCACTGGGACGGAGGTTCAATTCCAGCAGTGGGGCTGGGCCTCCTACTCCCACCACCGGAGAGCAGTGATGCCAAAAAAACAAAAAAAAAAGGTGAAGGGGGGCTCTATGTTAATTTCATCGCACTGTTGTTACTCAAAGTAATTCCCTCCAGATTATCTTTTTTTCTCCATGGGTCTGGTAAAAAGGTAGTAGGAAGACACTGATAGGGTTTGCCTGAGCGTAATGTGAATAAGATTCCCCTCTGAGAAGCAAGGAGTCCGATCTCATCACTGGCAAGCCAGGAGTGGAGTCTCCTCTGGATCCAGCATCTGGCTTGCCCCTGCTTGATAGTAATCCTTCAGTCTTTCTTCAGACTCACACAGCCATATGCTATGGGGAATAGAAAGATGTCTCCCAAGTTGTCTCCCTAAGATATATGCCGAACTTAAGATACTTGCTACATGTTGCATATGACTATGCACTTGGAAGGGCAATCAGAATGTCCCACCCTAAGTAGGGAGCATTCCCTTTTGATAAGCATAGTAGGATAGTAGCAGACTGCTTCCTTATAGGAGATACAGGGAAGTCAAACTGACCCAAGGATGATCAAGGTTAGGCCGCCAGGTTGGGTCTAGGGTCCAGCTTTCTTGTCACATGTATATCCCTAATCTTTCCCTTTCCTGTAACATGTGTGCCCCTAGATCCTCCCTCATTACTGTAGAATAACCCCTTCCTATGACATGTGTCTTTGCCTGTAACTAGGGGCCTTGCATGTCCCTAAAAGATATATAAGGCGGGCTGAGCCCCAGTGGCGTAGTGGTTGTGCGCGGGACTGCGGCCAACTGGGACGGAGATTCAATTCCAGCAGTAGGGCTGGGCCTCCTACTCCCACCACCAGAGAGCAGTGATGCCCCCCCCCCCAAAAAAAAAAAAAACCACAAACAAAAGATATATAAGGCTTGGTCAGAATAAAGGAACTCTCTCGGCCACCTCTTCTCCCCAAACTCCTGTCCCTCTCCTCCCTATTCCCTTCCCCCATGTCCTCTCTTCCACCACCCCCCCCCATGCAGAACACCAGGGAGGGCTGAGGTGAGCATGCTATCATGATATATGTCTGACTCTATTATTTCTCTCTTTCTCATGCTTTCTATGACTTTACTATAGTAATTAAATAATTATCGCCCAGCAATTGCACCTACCGAACCCCCGATGTTAATGGAGACTGGCTCCTCTGACAGCATGCATTGATACAGAATGCAGATCACAGGTCATTGGATACAGGGTCATGTGAATCCAAGGTTGGTAGACTCTCAGGGGCAGTTGTGGAGAGAGAGTAATTCCTAGGGTCCTTTCTACAGAAAGGCACAGCCCCAAGGAGACAGAATCAGACAGTGCCTGATGACAGGTCTGACTCCCTAAGAGCTTCTAGTTGACTTAAAAACATCTAACTACCATAGTCATTGAATGAAACATTTGTGTAATTTATCTGAAAAATTAATTTAGACTAATATGCCGTTACAGTTGAATTAACTCTAATGGGTTTTCTTTTTTTTTTTTTTTAACTGTGTGTGGTAGTCAACTAATCTGGTATCCTGTAGTGTATCCCATCAACAAAACCCGTAAGCTGGGCTGAGCCCTGGTGGCGTAAGTGGTTGAATGCAGAACTGCAGCCCACAGGCTTGGCGGTTCAAATCCAGTGGTGGCTGGGTAGCGTCCAGGACCACCAGAGGCAGTGATGCTCACCAAAAAAAACAACAAAAAAAAACCTGTAAGCCAAGAAAGTTAGAAGGTTAGGTAGTGTGTACTCACCTAATCTGGTGTCAATTTGAGGATTAAGAGTGTAAGGATGGAGTCTATCTTGTCAATCTGGAGATAGCCAATGAAACCTCTGTGTGGACACGGCCTTCCCTTGAGAATTCTTTATTACTTACTTTTTGGAGGCAGGAGACACCGTTTCTCTCAGTTCACTCCCTTGGAGATGCTCTACTGACAAGACACATGACACGATGTTGATAGACCCCATTACCTGGAAACTGGAGTAGCTACATCGAGACTCCTGCCGGCACTGAGATACTTAAGACACCCCTGGATTCAAAAACTTTCTACCCACTGACCTGTGATCATCCTATATTTGGGATCATTGCATGTGTTTCGTGAGTCTGAAAAGGACTTTATAGATTGCTGTTGGACATATGAGCTAATATTGGGCTTACGGACTTGATCTGAACTGGGCTGGGATAGTTTCTCAGTGTTCAGTTGCTCGAGTGTGTCCATGAATTTGTTTCTCTAGTTGACCCAGACTCATACCCCGTGACTATAGCATATATACTTTTAGCCTATTTTTATTGTAAAATATAATGCACAAAAACTTCAAGGAGACTTTAAATAGTTTGTTGGAAAATACCATTATGCATTCATTCACTTCCTCTATAAAATCTTTGAAGTCACCTCGTACTGCTTCCATGAGTGACCTACCCAACAAGTTTGGTGTTGCTGCCTGTTCTTTCACTCTACTTCTTACCATGCAGGACAGTATTGGTTAATGATAATCAAGATGGGTAGTGAAAGGCATAATACTTGGCTTTGAAAACAGATTTTTCAGTGTGTCTCTATGATCTCATATAGACACATGGTGATGGGGTTGACTCTATCTCTCAAATATTTTCATAAATATATGTCTTTAGTGTATTGATGTTTTTGAACATGCACTTATATTTACATATTTGAGTTTCTCACTGCAAGAAATAATTGCCTAAAATGCTTGATTTGTTTTTTAGGTGAAGCTGCCACCAATGATGGAAATCATAACTGCTGAACAGCTGATGGAATATTTAGGTTAGTATTGAAAAATGCATGATTTTATATCACTTGCAAGAGAAAATAAAGTTTTTTTGTTTTTTTTTGAAAATGAAGTTTTTAAAGTGAAAGTGTTACCAAAATATCATCTTTCTGAAGTGCTATTCTATCATCTATTTTTAAATTATATGTTTAATCTAATTGAAATGTTTATCGAATGCTATTATTTTTTAAAATCATTTTGTTGAGGGTTCATACAGCTCTTATCAAAATAAATGCATACATCTATTGTATGCAGGCCACATTTGTTGCCATCATCATTCTCGAAACATCCTCCTTCTACTTATGCCCTTGGTATCACCTCCCTCTCCTCCCCCTCCCACCTGAACTCTTAATAATTTTAAAATTGTCATTATTTTGTCATATCATACACTGTGTAATGTGTCCCTTCACCCACTTCCCTGTTGTCCGTACCCAGGGAGGAGGTTATATGTAGATCCCTGCAATTTGTCCCCCCCCTTTTTTTTTCTTTTTGCAATACTGCCCTGGTGGGAGTAGGAAGGCCAGCCTTGCTGCTAGACAACTGCTGCTGGATTTGAACCACCAACCCTGTGGGCCGCAGTCCCGCACACAACCACTGTGCCACCGGGGCTCAGCCGCTTTCCCCTTTCTACCCCACCTTCCCTCCACCCTCCTGGTATCACCACTCTCACCACTGGTCCTGAAGGGATCATCTGTCCTGAATTGCTCATGTTTCTGGCTCTTATCCGTACCAGTATGCATCCCCTGGTCTAGCCCAATTTGTCAGGTAGAATCGGGATCATGATAGTTGGGGGAAGAAGCATTTAAGAACTAGAGGAAAGTTGTATATTTCATTATTGCTGCACTGTACCTTGACTGACTCGTCTCCTCCCTTCGACCTTTCTGTAAGGGGATTTCACTTCACCTACTGATGCGTTGTGGGTCCCCAATTTGTATTCCCCCTCCTTTATAATGATAAAACTTTTAGTTCTTTGATGCCTGATACAGGATCCCTTTGATACCTCCTGGTCACACAGGCTGGTGTGTTTCTTCCATGTGGGCTTTGTTGCTTCTGAGCTAGATGGCTGCCTGTTTATTTTCAAGCCTTTAAGACCCCAGACACTCTATCTTTTGATAGCCAGGCACCATCAGCTTTCTTCACCACTTTTGCTTATCTACATATTTGTCTTCAGCAATTGTGTTAGGAAGGTGAGCATCATGGAATGCCAATTAATAGAACAAAGTGTTCTTGCATTGAGAAAGTACTTGAGTGGATGTCCAATGCCCATCTGCTGTCCTAATACTAACCCTATAAATATGTACATGTAGATCTATTTACCCATCATTATCATACATAAATATATTTACCTATATACATGCCTGTATTTAGACCTCTATAAATGCCCTTTACCCCCCAGTTCTTTCCTCAATTTTCTTTTACTTTCCTCTTGTCCCACTATAATGCTCAGCCTTCCTTTGGGTTTCAATAATTTCTCTCTTACGTTTTTCTTAATCAATCCCTATCAGTCTTCTCACACCTACCTTGTCACTGATTTTGAATCACTTGTTTTTCCCTTATCTCTGGGTTGGTCAACATCACCTCCATCTCCCCCTCTCCTGCATCCTCCCTGAACCATCCTTCCTATTGTTTTCGCCTCTAGAGTGTTCATCCAGCCTATCTTATCTAGATAGACTTACAGAGAAAATATCTACAAAAAAAACAGGACATTGCAAGATGAAGTGACAAAAGAAAACAAAATGACAACAGCAAAACAATATACAGAAAAATATATGCATAAATAAAAAATATAAATAATAACAAAAGAAAAACCTGTGAATAGTTCAAGGTCTGTTTGTTGACCTCCAGTATTCTGCTGGGTTGAGTCCAATGGGGTGCCACACTCTGGCCCTAGAGTTCATCCTTGGCACTCCCTCGGGAACTCCATGCTCCACTTCTGCTGCTGCTCGACTGCCCTTACTTAGTGTTTTCCCTAGGTGTGGTAGGGTCAGACCGGAAGCAATCCAGACCCTGTATCTCTAATGTTGTCCCCGTAGTGCCTTGGGTCAGAGAGAGGAGCGCCATGTTCCATAGTGGGGCCGACCATATGGTCTGTGCACTTGCTGTTCTGAGTGGGGATATTGTCCTCATGGCTCAGTGGGCCAGGATACACTCCACTCTTCTTCCTCCCTCCTCATTTGCTCTCATGTGCTCTAGCAGACATATCCCTCTCTCCATGCTGCAGCCTCAGTGCTGTCCTCCAAAACAAACTCCTCTGGGGGGAGGGGTGCTGTCCACATAGTTGGGACTGGGGCTGGGCCCCCAACCTCCACTGGCTCCCAGCTCCATGCCATCACGTCTTGGAATACTGGGTTTAAGTTTGACCCCTCTTGCCCTGTGGAGATGTAAACAATACCCACCGCTTAGATGGGTTAGTCCTCCATTCCCCCCTACACATCACCATTTCCCCACTACCACCACCATCCTCTCTTCAGTTGGCTACCATATGTAGCCCTGGATTTGGTCTGATTCCTGCCATACTGCCTGGGCCTCACCCCAGAAATTTCTGTATACAGTTGCTTTTTCGCCTTTACTCTTTTGCATTTTTTTTAAGCTTATCTCAGCGGACTTATGCTGTACTTGTCCGTTTGAGCTTGGCTAACTTCACTTAATTTCCTCCAGTTCTTCCCATGCGGTGATGTGCTTCATGTGTTCATCACTGCTTTTCAGCGATGCATAGTACTTGTTGTATGTATGTACCACAGTTTTGTTTTTGTTTTTTTTGTGGGCATCACTGCTCTCCGGTGGTGGGAATAGGAGGCCTAGCCCCACTGCTGGAATTGAACCTCCGTCCCAGTGGGCCGCAGCCCCGCGCACAACCGCTACGCCACCGGGGCTCAGCCCTTGTACCACAGTTTTTTGATTCATTCATCAGTTGATGGAAATTTGGATGGCTTCTGACTCCTTGCAATTGTGAATTGTGCGACTATGAACATTGGAGCACAGATGTCTGGCCATGATTTGTTTCCTGCCTCTTCTGGGTATTTGTCCAGTGGAAAGATTGCTCGGTCATAGGTAGCTCGATTTTCATCTGTTTTAGATATCAACAAATCGATTTCTAAGTGGCTGTACATATCTACAGGTCCACCAGCAGTAGATAAGGATTCCTGTCTCCCCACACCCCCTCTAACATTTGTTGCTTTCTGATTTTTTTAAATTGGGGTATCTTTGAGGGTGTTAGTTGGTATCTCGTTGTTGTTTTGATTTGCATTTCGCTTATGGCTAATGATTGGGAATATTTTCTCATATATTTATTGGCCATTTGGATTTCTGCCTCTGTGAAACTTCTGTTCAGGTCCTTTGCCCACCTCCTCACTGGACAGTTAGTTTTGACCTTTTTGGAAACTATCAGGGCATTGTAGATTTTAGTTATAAGGCCTTTGCTGATGTATCATTGCTAAAGCTGTTTTCCCAGTCCATGGGGTCTCTTATTACTCTCGTGGTGGATTCTTTCGATGTACACACGTGTTTTATCATCAGTGTATCCCATTTGTCAATTTGTGCCTCCTCTGTGTTAGTGTCGTCCTTCCCTACTTCTGATAGCCTATGTATTCCCTGTGCCAAAGTTCACAGGTTGGTCCCATTTCCCTCCTTGATTGTCCTAATAACTTGGGGTTTTACCTCGAGGTTTGTGATCTACCTTGAGTTTATTCTTGTGCATGGAGTTAAATAAGAGTCTTGCATTCTTTTTTGAAGATAGTTATCTGGTTGAAAAGGGCATCTGCTTCCCATTTGATATTTTTTGGACCCTTATCAAAGATCAGTTGTGTGTATGATGATGATTTTATTTCTGGGTATCAGTTCTTTCCTATTGGTCTGAGTATTTATTATTATACCAATACCATGCAGTTTTGACCACTATGGCTGTATAATATGTGCAAAAGTCAGGTAAGGCAAGCCCTCCCACTGTGTCCTTCTTCTTGAGGAGTTACTCTGCTATTTCTGGGCTTCTTTCCTCTCCATATGAAGTTGGTAATCAATTTTTTCCCATTTTTTGAAGAAAGATGAGCATAATTGTATCAGGATTGTATTAAACTTACATAGTGCCTTGGATAAAACTGACATCTTTACTATATTGAATCTTACAATCCATGAGCATGGTATATTTATTCATCCATTTGTTCAGGTCACTCTTGGTTTCTTGCAATAGGGTTCTGTAATTTTCCTCGTATAGATCTTTTGTTTTTCTAGTCAGGTATATCCCTATATATTTCCATTTGTGCTTGGCTATTGTGAAGGGTACCACCTTTTTTAATCTCCTCTTCTGTGGTCTTATCCGATGTGTATTGCTGTGTGATAGACTTTTGAATTCTCTAGGCCAGTATTATTGAAGATTTTTGCATCAATGTTCATTAGGGATATTGGTCTATAGTTCTCAGTTCTTGTGGAATCCTTGCCCGGTTTCAGTATCAGTGTTATACTAGCTTCATAGAAGGAGTTTGGGAGTTTGCTATCTTTTTCTGTGTTTTTGGAAGAGCTTGTGTCAGATTTTCCCTGACTGTATGATAGAATTCTCCTGTAAAGCCATCTGGTCCAGATTTTTTTGTTGTTGGTAATCCCTTGAAAACCTTGTGTATTTCTTCTATTGCTTTGGGTCTGTTGAGATTCTTGACATCTATCTGGAATAGTCTAGGGAGAGACTGTTTTTCCAAGAATTTGTCCATGCCTTCCAAGTTGTTGGATTTATTGGAGTACAGTTGTAGTACCATGTAATTATCCTTTTGATTTCATTAGGGTCAGTTTTTGTTTGTTTGTTTTGGTTTTTTTTTTTGGGGGGGGGGCATCACTGCCCTCAGGTGATGGGAGTAGGAGGCCCAGCCTTTGCTCTGTGGAGCTGGAATTGAACCTCCATCCCAGTGGGCCGCAGTCCCACGCACAACCACTACGCCACTGGGGCTCAGCCCTAAGGTCAGTTTTAATGTCCCCTCTTTTACCCCTCATTCTTGCTATTGAAATTTGTTCCCTCCTTTCTTTGATTAAGTCTTCCAGCGGTTTGTTGATTTTGTTAATCCTTTCAAAAAGCCAACTTTTAGCAGCATTAATTTTTTCCTATTGTTTTCTTATTTTCCCTTTCCTGAATTTGATTCTTTTCTTTTGCTATTAGTGAGATTGTCCTGCTGACTCTGCTCTAGTTGTTGTAAATTCTGTGCCAGCATATCAGTTATGAGGCACTTCCTTTTTCAGGTGTGCATGTATTGCTATGAAACTTCCTCTTAAAAGATTTTGCTATGTCCCATAAATTTTGGTACGTTGTGTTTTCATTCTCATTGGATTCTAGAAATTTCCTAATTTCATATCTGATCTGGGCCAGTATGCTTTCCTTTTGCAATAGAGTTATTCATCCTCCAATCACTTGCTCTTGTTTTCTCCATCTTCCTTTTTTTGATTTCCAGCATTATGACACAGTGGTCTAAAAGAGAGGTCTGTATGATATAAATGTGCTTAAATTTATGTAGATTTTTCCTTATGCCTCATGTCTCAGCATGTGGTCTATCTTCGAATATGTGTCAGATGGACTTGAAAAGAATGTGACTTTTTTTGGTTTTTGGGTGGAAAGCTCTGTAGATGTCTATCAGGTCAAATCATCTAATTGTAGTGTTTAGGTCTCTAACCTCCTTGTTGAGCTTCTTTCCCTCTGACCTGTCTTTATTAGAGAGTTCTGTATTGAAGTCACCCACTATAATTGTTGAGGCTGTGATTTCTTTTTTCATCTTTTGAAGTGTTTGGTTTTCATATTAGCAGGTCTCTTGGAGAATATAAGTTTAAAATGCTTATTGGTTCATTGTCTACCGTTCCTTGAGCATTATATAGTGTCCCTCCTTATCTGTTTTTATGGTTTGCACTTTGAGGTCAATTTTATCTAAGATTAGGATTGCTTTTTTGCATTGTTGTTTGATTGGTATGCCTTTCTCTGGCCTTTGATTCTCTCAGCCTATTTCTGTCTGTAGTCTTGAGATGTGGCCTGTAGGCACCAGATTGATAGGTTGTGTTTTCTAAGCTAGTCTGCTAGTGTCGGTCTTTTGATGCCTGTGTTCAGTTCATTGATATTTAGCATTGTTATCTGTGGCATATGTGATGTCACCCTATATATTTTGTGTTAGGTATTTCCATACCCTCCTTTCTTTTCAGTGTGTTGTGCTTGTGAGTGTGAGGGTTGATCATTCTTGACTTCTTTCCATCCTTAAGCCATTCCTATTTTGGGGGCTGTTTTCTCTTTGTTGCCCTCTGGGTGAGGGTGTTTTATGTGGCGGCCTCTTATTTATAGTTGATACATGCTGTTCTTCTACTGGGTCAGCAAGGATCTTTTGTAGGGATGGGTTTCTTCTAACGTATTCTTTGAGTTTTTCCTTTTCTGGGAAAACTCTTCTCCATCTATCTTGATAGATAATTTGGTTGGGTAGAGTATTCTTGCATTTGCGTTATTTTCCTTCAATTTTTGAAATATATTACTCCACTCTCTCCTCCTCTTCAGAGTCCACTGATAGGTCTGAGCATATTCTTATTTGGGAATCTTTAAATGTGATTCCCCCCCACCCACCCCCAGCTGCTCCCATGATTTTTCTCCTTTTCCTCCAAGTTGAATAGTTTAAGTATTATGTGTCTTGGTCACTTCTTCTTGGGATTCAGTCTAGCTGGTGTTCTTTCAGCATCCTGAAAAGTTGCCTGGTTTTCATTTGTTAAGCTGGGGAAATTTTCCTCCAAGAATTCTCTGACTATTGTTGCCTATATCTTCTTTGTTGTGTCTTCCTCCGGTAATCCGATAATTCTGATGTTCCTCTTCATCAGACATTTTCTTACATTTTCTTCAGATCTCTGAGGATCTTACTTTTTTTTTTCACATTTGTTAAAGTATGCTTGGCTGCCCTCTAGGTCACTGGTGCAGTTTTCTGCTCCCTCCAGTCTATTCTTGAAGTCTGTATGTCTGCTGTTGGTTTTTGTTATCTCATCCCACAGTTCTTGTATTTCCCTTTGGTGTATGGGCTTTATCTCATCTCTCAATTCATCTTTTCTTGTTTTGTTTCCCTCATATCCTGTATGATATGCACTCTAACACCATTCCGAAAATTTCTTTCTGTGGCATATCAATGTCTGCTTCTTCTGTACAAGTCATTAGGTTCAGGACATCTTCTGCTGTTACCTTTTGTTTCTCCTGTGTTTTCATTGAGGTGGTTGGGGCTGATTACTGTTTTTGTTGTGCTGTTTTAGAGGAACCAGGTACCATTTTCCAGGGAGTTGACGAACACTGGCTCTCTCTGGGAGACTTGTAGGAATGTGTCTTTGAACTTCCTGTCATTAATTTCATTATGTAATTGGCCTACAACTTTATCCTCCTGTGGCTTCACTCTTTCCTTAGGGAACCAGTATTCTGTTAATTGGAGGGCAAGTTGGATGGTCCTCTCGGACCACTGGTTGGATTTTCGTGGACCCACAGGATGGTGCTGCACTGCACGATCTCACCAGGAGCCTCGATGATGCAGCCCACAGCACCGCAGTTGATGGTTAGGGTGCCCGCTGCAAGAGGAGTGTCACAGAAGATTGGTGGGCTACCTGCTCCTGTGTAGATCACCATGAACGGTGGGCGAAACCTCCCCCAATCAGTTAGGTATCCACGGAGGCTGGGCAGTGGTTCCCACAGCAGTGAGAAACTCCAGCCAGTGCCGACCGAACCACCCTGGGCCACGTGAGGCACCAAGGCAGGTGAAAGGAAATTCCCCCAGTCAGGTGGGACATATAAGAGCTCTCCCACCCAGAAAGGCTGGAATTCCCCTGTAAGAAATTGGGCACAATATCCCCAGGTAGAGGGTGGGTGGGCTTCTCCAGCCTGGGACTGCACTGCACAGGGTGGAAACCACCCAGATGGTTGTAGCAGGCATAATTGCCCTAGGCTAAGTGGAGTGGTACGGAGGTCCACATGGCATGTCAGCCAAACTGAAAAAGACCAACAGGACAAAAGACCAAGAAACTGAGCCTGCTGAAACTGTGGGGTGACAGAACTGGGGGAACCAAAAGGAACTATATTGCTGAGCCCAGATCCCTGACTGTGGGACTGCAAGGGTGTGATCCTTGCCATGTGCTGGTAGCAAGCTCTGGCTCTGTTGAAATAAAACCTCTGTGCTGGCTCCAATTTATCCCGGCTGCGGTTCCTGCAGAGGCAGTGGCAGTCAGTGGCTGGGCTATGGTGAAACCCTGGCCAGCCTTCACTGTGAGAAGCCAAAAGCTCCAAAAGCCCCCAGTCCCCCCAAACCATGTGGATCTGTGCCTACTTACCTTTATGATGCGCCTCCTATGATCTGGCAGTGAGTTAAATTTCTCTCTCTCTCGCTCTCTTTTTTTTTTTTTTTTTTGGCATCACTGCTCTCCGGTGGTGGGAGGAGGAGGCCCAGCCCCACTGCTGGAATTGAACCTCCGTCCCAGTGGGCCGCAGTCCCGCGCACAACCACTACGCCACCGGGGCTCAGCCCAAATTTCTCTTTCAGTAGCTCTCTTGGGCTGATTTTTGCTGAGTTCCTCTGGTGGGCTTTACTCAGTCGCCATCTTCCTACAAGTCCCCCACTGTTGTTATTATTATGCCATAGCCTTGTTTCTGACCAGTATTAGAGTTTTGTAATATTAAAAAGGAGGTCAGTTAAATCTCAAAAAGAGCCACCACAGAAATAAAGCGCTTGTTAATTGTATGCTGTGTAGTTTGGCAGACACTATTCACTTTTGGTTTTTGAGCCCTTCAAATGTGCCTAATGTAAATAAGAAAGTGAATTTTAGATTTAAATTTAATTCATTAAAGCTCTATATTGCTGCATATTGATTCATGGTTACCATTTTAAACAGTACATATTTAGTCTGTAAATGTAAATTTTGGAGCAGGCAGAATATGAAAGTGGTTGTTGGAGCATCAGACAGGGTAATATCATGAAATAAAATGAATATAGATAGAGTAGAAAAGAGGTCAGTGAGCTGAGTTCCGGGTACTGCCAATGATTAAAACCTAGGGAATGAAGAAAGGCAGGAGAAGAAAAACTGGAGAGTGTGATTTCTAGGATTCCAAGTAGACGAAATGGTTCACAGAAAATTGAGAGATTAGTAAGATAAAGAATTTATTTATTTATTTATTTTTTGGGGTTTTTTTTTTTTTTTTTTTTGGCATCACTGCCCTCAGGTAGTGGGAGTAGGAGGCCCAGCCTTTGCTCCGTGGAGCTGGAATCGAACCTCCATCCCAGTGGGCCGCAGTCCCGCGCACAACCACTACGCCACCGGGGCTCAGCCCAAGATAAAGAATTTAAAAAGCCATTGATTTAGCAGTAGCGCACTGGCAATCGTGACAGTTGCCTGAGGAAAGCTGACTAGAATAGG
>PVJH01024076.1:0-33727 GCA_004026705.1 Nesogale talazaci
ATGGACATTGGGCCTCAAATCAAGTACTCCCTCAACACAAGAACAATTTGTTCTAACAATCTGGCATGCTGTATTGCTCACCTACCCTACACAATCGCTGAAGACAAATGGGTGTAGAAGTAAATGTGGTGAAGAAAGTTGATGGTGCTAAGCTCTCAAAAAATATAGTGTCTGGGGTCTTAAAGTCTTGAAGATAAAGAAGCAGCCATCTAGTTGAGAAGCAACAAAGCCCATGTGGAAGAAGCACACCAGTCTGTGTGATCATGAGATAATGATGGGATCAGGTACCAAGTACAGAATAAAATCATACTCAAGGTGAATTGGGAGAGCAGGGGAGCCTTGGAGTGGAGACCCAATCTTCATCTGTAGACAATTGGACTTCCCCCAACAAAGGGGTCACATGGAAGAAATGAATCAGTCAGGGTATATTTAGCACTGATGAAACACAACTTTCCTCTAGTTCTTTGGTGCTTCCATCCCCCCACTATCATGACCTCAATTCTATCTTATGTATCAGATTAGACCAGAATATACACACTGCTACAGACAAGAGCCCAAAACATAGGTGATCAGGATAGAGAAACCTCTTTCATTGAGAGTAGATTGAGAGTAGAGATACCAGGAGTATTAGGGATAGTGGAGAGAGAAAGGGAGAATCGATCACACAGATCAGCCTATAACCCCCTCTCAGAGGGACAAACAACAGAAAAGTGGGTGAGAGGCGATGGAGGATGATGGGAGATATGAAAATAATAATCTATAACTTATCAAGGGTTTGTGAGGGAAAGTGGTCGAGGTGGGGGAGGGCTGATATCAGGGCTCAAGTGGGAAAAGAATACTTTGCAAAAGATGGCAGCATAGGTGTAAATGTGCTGGACACACTGGATTAATGTATGGGTTGTGATAAGAGAGAGAACAGCCCCCAATAAGAGTATTTAATTTTTTAAAAAGTTAACAGTGCCCTGCAACTATTGCACGGAGATAGTCTTTAAACCTTCAACCAGAAATATCCCCTTAAGTCTTCTTAGAAGGAAGCCAGAATTTAGCTTAATGAGAGAAGAATGTCTGCCTTGAACACTTGTGCTCGTGGGATCAGATTGACAAAAGAGCGTCTTGATGTAGATTAGACAGTAAGGGGGCAGTGAAATGATCACCAGGTCCTCCTGAGACTGATCGGCTCTCAAAGGCTGTCGTCAGAGTCACTGAACTGTATGTGGTGAGATCCTCGAGGCAGTGTAGGGTTTGCTGGCTCACGGCAAAATCAGTGAGCAGGTGTGAACCGTAGCACAGGTGTTTGCTTCAGGGCAGGGCGACAGGTGTTTGTCTTTGTACCTTTTTGACTATCCCAAAGGATTGAGGAGAGTACCTCACTCCTAAACCTGGGGAAGGGGGGAGGGTGCTGGCTACTTCTCTAAACTCATAAAACCAGTGGGAGGATGTCATACTTGCCTTCTTTCTCCCATAGTAGAGCAGTTTCGTGAATTTCTCCACAATCTGTGCAGGCGTCTCCACACTTGGGGGAATTTCCCCGGTGAGCAGATTTGGGGTCCCTGAGCTCGCCACCGGCCAGTCCTCTTCCGTCAGGTTGATCAGATTGGCCACGGGGGGCTGCCTCTTGAACTTCTCCAGCTTCTTGCAGTCTTGCATGAGCAGCTCGGCTATGTCAGAGCCCACCATGGACTGCAAGGCAAGAGGATTGTCCCACAGGGAGAACGGGCTTAGTCCCCTTGCTGGCAGCCCAGGGAGGGGAGGGAAGGAGGAAGGGACCAGGCATCCTCCTCAGGAGCCCAGTCATGCAAACACACACAAGGAAGTGTTTTCTTGAATTTCTCACTCTCGAAAGTCAGCTTCGCTTGCATGGCTGCTTTTCAGGAGCCAACCAAGTTATCAGAAACACTCACAAGTTGAGCGTCGAGTTACCAGACTGATGTAATTACACAAGAACTGGATGATCATCCCCAGTCAAGAGGAGCCTACCTTTAGCAAGTGGGTGTTGACATTTGAGTGATTCCCTCAACCCCACACCCCTTGGAGCAATTGTTTCCGTCTTACATATTGCGTCTCTAATCAGGCCTGTGCTTCCCATTCCCCACTAACTTTGAGCTCAATCTTCACGTGCCCCGCCCCGTCCAACCGCCAGAGCAGTGGGACTTACCCCGTTCTGCCGACAAAGGAGAACCAACAGCTGCCACAGCAGAGCCGAGTCTCGGCTCCTCGGGGCCTCTGATTTGTGGCTCTGGGATGCCTTCTTCTGGCAAAACGCCATGATATCGACCTTGTGTACATCTTCCCTGTGGGAGATTCCAGCGAGCACAGGGTGAGTGGACAGACACATCCCTAGGCAGGACCCCAGCGGGGAGCGCCCCTGGCTGGACTGGAATTTAGGTAGAAGCCTGAAAAACCTAGGCTGGGGTGATGACTCTGAAGGACAGGGAAGGGCTTCAACGTTTCCTTCCTCAGTGCCTCCTGTGTCCCAGCCAAGAAAACGGAAGTCCAGAGACCCAGTTGGCAGATAGGAGAGAAGGCTTGAGAGTCATACAGTGACATAGCCGTGAGTTCAGATCTAATGCTGCTGGTTTTCACCTTAGGCCAGTCTCTAAGCCCCATTTTCCCTCCTAAAACAAAGACAATAAACACCTACTGTCATCCAAAGACAAATTTGAAACTAGTTTGGTAAATATCACAGGAACCTCAGTGGCATTGTGGAATAGGTTTTGGGCTGCTCACCAAAAGGCCAGTGGTTCCAGCCTAGCAGCTGCTCCAAGGGAGAAAGGTGTGTTGTCTATTTTTATTTCATAAAGAGTTGCAGTCCCAGAAACACAAAGAAACAGTTCTATTCCATAGTGTAGGGTCATTAGGAGTTGAAATGGATGTATACCTGGGTATTGTTTGCTCCAGGTTAGTTAGTAAAAATCAAAGCGATTCTAGTGTTCAAGGATCCAATTTGGTGGTCTTCCCCACAACTGAATCCCCAAAAGAAATGGAGGCAACAATCATTTTTAATCAAAGGTGCTTTCAAATATTATATGAGGATATTCCTCGAGGGGGAGCTTCTGATGAATATTTGGTTTAAACAGTCACTCACTGCCATCAAGGTGATACTGATTCATAGCACCCTGTAAGCTAGAGTGGAGCTGTCTCTGGGAGTCTCTGAGGCCATAACTCTTTTTGGGATTAGGCAAATTCTTCTTTCTCCCAAATAGTGGCAGGTGGTTTTGAGCTGCTGATTTGGCAGTAGGAAGCCCAACTCATCACCACTGCCCCACCAACAATGTTTGCTTGACACACTAGAGCTTGTGTATAAAGAGCTCCATCTTCCTTGAGTCTCCAGTCACCACTTGGGGTCGGCAGAGACATTACATTATTTTGAGAGGAAAACGCAGATGCTCAGAGAGAGCTAACTGGTCTGGTCAGCGTAGACCCACTAGTTCATAGATTAGCTAGGCCTGGAACCCAGGTCCTCAGCCATGCAGCAAGAATTCTCCAAAAGCCCATTCATTGCCTGAGTTCATTTCGACTCATAGTGACCAGAACAGAACTGCCCCATAGAAATCTCAAAGCTGTAAGTCAATCTCTGTGGAAGCAGACTGCTGGTGGGTTCCAATTGCTGGCCTTTGGTTTTTCTTCCAAGTGCATAATCGCCAGAGAATCCTGAATAAAATAATAATAATTAAAGAACTCACTGCCATTGGTAGACTCTGATTCATGATCACCCGATAGGACCTAGTAGATTTGTCCCTGTGGGTTCCCAAGGCTGTAACTCTCTCCTGGACCAGAAAGCCTCATCTCTCTCCTGCAGAGCCACTGGTGGGTTTGAACCACAAACCTCGTTGTGAGCAGCTAAAAATGAAGGTCACTGCACCACCGGGTCAGATGTTCAGTGGCTAACCTCAAGGGCAGCACTTCAAAACCACCATCTGCACCACAGGAGAACGATGAAGATTTATAGTCTCAGACATCCAGGAAGGCTTTCTGCCTCTCCTGCAGAGTCGCTGGGAGTTGGAATCCATTCAAAGGCAGTGGATTGGGGCATCCTGCATAGTACACTTATCAAAAGCAAGGTTAGGGATCTTAAAGCAGTTCTACTTCAACCCTGCAGAGGGCAGACTTGGACACCGTTCTGTAATGCCAACCCTTACGGCTGAATCTCCAAAAAAACTAAAATCACTGTTGCAACAACTTTTGTCACTATGACCCCCTCTCTGTGCTTTCCTACTGGTGTCTATTCAACACAGTGACGCTAAAACATCCACAGAAACCTCGGCTAAATAAAACTGATTTTTAGCTTTTTTTAACATGAAGTTAACTTTTTCTTTCTACCCTTAGGCTAGAGAACCTCTTCTCAAAATGGCTCAGGTCACACATAGCTCTATCTTGTAGCACAGACTGTCCCACGCCAAGGGGGTAGACATTGTCTTGAAAGCTAATAAACACCCTCACCCTCCAACCCACCCCCATTGCCCTGGGCAGAAAGGTGTTCCAGTTGTCCAGAACCTTCCCCTAGCAGCTCTTAGGGGAGTGCACCTGATCAAGGGTCCGGAGAACATTCTCATCTCCTCTTGCTCCTCAGAGTCACCAAGAATAACCTGGAGGGAAAAGCAGATTTGGTCTCCAGGACTATGCCCATCCGGCGCCCCTTTCCCATCGAGCGCAGCATCAGAACCCAGGGCAAGGTGTGGTCCTAGGAGGGGGTCTTCTTGTCGAGAAAGTAGAGAGCCCCAAAGAAGGTATCCTGTCCTTGAAAAGGAGTTAACATCCCCTCAGGGAAAACAGAGCTCCAGCATCACTGCCCCGGGAGAGGAGTCAGCCCCACTGCTTCCTCTTCCCAGCCCAGGAAATGTGTGACCCACTTCCCCATAGAAAGCTCCATTCTTGGAGAAGCCTGGGTAAGGACGCTACGGTAGTTGGGTGAGCTGCGTGCTGGCACTTAGGGGGGGGGGGGGGGGCGGCGAATCTTGTTTACCTCCATGCTGTGCAGCTCAACAAGCGTCGTCTGCCCATGAGTGGGAGACCTGAGACCGACACACACCAGCTGACCGCCAGGTCCGAAACTAATCGGCACGTGAGGAACGTAGAATTTCATGGGGGCCTTGGGAGCAGCGGCTGAGGCATCCTCTGACCAACAGACACGAGTGAACCCTTGTTAGTTTTGCTGCCACTTTTTCTTTAGTTTAGAAACTTGCCACAGTTGTCTCTATCCAAATTCCACTTGGGACCAAGAGGAGAGTCTGGGTGAGGTCCTGACTGTGGAACGCTCACGCTCCAAGTCAGATTTAAGGTTCTGAGAACATGTCATATGCTAATAATGAAAGACTTTGATGATTTGGTCCACATGATAACCAGCCAGGGCCAGTCTTCCATGATGGTAAGAGGCCCAGGGGTCTCTGACTGTAATAGACTCCCTTCCTCTCACAATTTGTCTACCTGAGAGCAGTTTTCTACATCCAGACTAAGTGATTCTACCCTGAGTCCTGCCTTTGCTTCACCTAATTCTCTCCAGTCTTCATTTTCTTTGCTCAATACTTCAAATGCCTCTGCGTGCCTCAGCAGCAACCTGATGATGGTCAGAAATCTGCTCCCTTACAAGGATCTGTGGCAGTGCAATCACAGCCATACAAGGGGCATGTTGGAAATGAAGTCATATAGCTGGTCTCTCTGCCACGGAGACAACAGATGCCAACCAGACAGAAAACAGTCTGCTCCTGCAAACACCGTCCTAGTGTGATTTTCCAAAAGTCTTGTCACCCAGCCCTTCTTCATCAGACTTAACCAGATCTTTGGATCACTTAGAAGAGTGGTTCTCAAACTTCCTAATGCCATAGTCCTTTAATACAGTTCCTCATGTTGTGGCAACTCCCTAACCATAAAATTATTTTTATTGTTACTTCATAACTATAATTTTGTTACTGTTATGAATTATAATGTAAATCTTATATGAAAGATGCATTTTCATTGTTACAAGTTGAACATAATTAAAGTACAGTGATTAATAACAAAACTATATATGATTATATATTGTGAAATCTGTATGTGTTTTCCAATGGTCTAGGGAGCTCCTGTGAAAGGGTTATTTGACCCCCAAAGGGGTTGAAACCCACAGGTTGAGAACAGCTGACTTACGACCTACCAGCCTGCACTGAACTCCAAGTTGCTGAAGCCATAGGATCATAGTGTTCAGAGGCCTCTTGCATGTACTGACTGAGCTCATAGCCACTGGAGCTGAGACCAGACTCGTGCTGCTGGAGAAGATTGGACTTGCTGGCCAATGACGGCTGAAAGAGAAGCGTAAAAAACATAGAAAGAATCAGAAGCCTTTACAAAGAGCCAGGCCTCCTGCAGGGTCCTCAAAGCACCCAAGGTTCACCTTCCCAGATGCATGCAGTGGAAATGGCAGTATTGAAAGAAGGGCCGATTCAAGTGACAGGAATAGGCAGAGAGGTGCAGGCAGAATGGCCTGGTGGAAAAAGTGCAGTTCTCAGCGTCAGGAGGTCTGATTTCAAATCTCACTTTGGTGAATAATTAGCTGCCATGACCTTACACAAAGGATTTAGACCCTGTGAGCTCAATATCCTCATCTGGTACATCTTTTATAATATATATATACATATGCATATATATTCCCTATGCTGCTAAATTCCACTGAGTTAGCCCCCAACTCAGGTGACCCCATGCACAACAGATTGCACAAAAAAATACTGCCCAGTGGTGTGCAATTTTATGATGGATTACAAATCAAACCATTGTGAGCCATAACATCCCCCCTGGCTACTTTTTGGAAGTAGATTGTCAGGTCTTTCTTGCTGTTTGTCTTAGTCTAGAAACTCCACTGATACATGTTTAATGCCAAAGCTATGTGTGGTGTGTAAGGTGCTTTGGTCATGGGTTGAACCTAGGCCTCCCACATGAAAGGTGACAATTTCACAACTGAACTAACCAATGTCCCCTCCACCTGACCTTTACAAGGAGGCTTCCTAAAATATGATGGAAAGTTTTGATAAAAAGACAGGGCTGAGCCCCGGTGGCGTAATGGTTGTGCGTGGGACTACGGCCCACTGGGACGGAGGTTCAGTTCCAGCAGTGGGGCTGGGCCTCCTACTCCCACCATCGGAGAGCAGTGATGCCAAAAAAAAAAAAAAAAAAAGATAATGAAAATTTCCCATGAACTTTTTGAAGCACTGCTCATATAGTTTAAGCATTTACTCCTGCATTCATTCAGCAACTATTAACTAAATGTCTATTATTCTGCACACATTGACTTAGGGGTGCAGGCTATGCAAGAGAAGAAACTCCTTGCCCTCATGGGACTTACATTTTAAATGGACAACCACCCTTAAGCACTATGTAGACAGAAGAAACTGCCCTCAAAACTCTACTAATCATGGAAGCAGAATTAGTATGAGACTGTCAAAGATCAAGAGCTCACCTCTGCAGCTTCTTTGAAACATTTCCCCTAAGACAGATGTAAAGTAACATGTTTATTAAAAGCTAATGTGTGTTGCCCAGCTGGTGCACACTTTAAGGAGTCAGAGGAGAGACATGGGAGGATCTGGAGATGTTTCCAGTCTTGATTTCTGACCAGAATCAAAAGAGTTAACAGCTTGCAACTTCCTGGGTACAAATGATTAGCTCATGGGGGTTTCAGAGAAAAAAACCAAACCCTAACACCTGCTGACAGGCTCCTCTCCTCTTTCTCAGAACCTTGGAGTGACTTGGCAACCTTTTCTGACGAAGCCACTTTGACAAAAGTGCAGAAGGGTCAAATCAGGGCCCAGGCTCACACATCAGACAAAAGCAAGCAGGCAGAGAATGGGAGGAGGAATGAGGAGAGGCTGATCCCAAAGGGGAGGAACAACAGTACTCAGACTGGGCTTCAGGCCACTGGAGACTGCCATCTCCGAGAAACCTGCATTGCCACCACTGACGATAGCAGTGGGGATGCGCTGTCACAGGCCACTGCCCCCTTGTCATTTCAAGTTACCTTATTCTTATGGGCCCCAGGCGGCAGACTCTCTGGAAACACCTCTCCTGGCCTCTCCTGTCCAGAGTTGGAAGCAGGACTGTCTCTGTAAGGGTTCCGACTCTGAGATCTGCAGCAAAATGACAGGAGTGGGTGAGAGGGGGTCCCGAGCAGGGCCCAGCAAGGCTGAGCTGCTGTCTGCTGGAGGCCACTGTGCTTATTAAAAGTATGAGCAGGTGTCAGGTTGCCCTGTGAGCCATGGGAAATACATTTCCCTCCCATTCCCCACTTCCATCTATTAATAGCAGAAACCCAGGGACACTTGTGTTCCATAACACCATTACTCAGCTGACCTCCAACCCTGCAGAGATGGGTTGGAATCAGTAGTCTGACATCCTGGGATGGATTAAATCAGAGCTCCGAGATCCATGAGCTTCAGGGGGTAATGGCAAGTCCTGGTTTAAAAGTCTCCCCTCTATTTTGCCTTATCCCAGGGAGAAACTCCATTCTGAGAGCACCAAAGAACAGCGCCTCAGTCCCAGGCAGGACCAGATCCCGGGAACCTTTGCAAGGCCACATCTGTTTTGAAGCCAAAATGAAGTGCTGGCCCTTCGCTATGATATGAAGGGGGTCCTGCTGGGGCGCTGAGTTCGGTGTTGGGCTGTAAACCTAAAGGCCGGTGACTTGAACCCATCCCTCCTCTGTGGAAGGGAGTCGAGGTGGCGTGCGTCCGTACAGATTTACAGCCTCGGAAACTTCAAAGCAGTTCCACACGGTCCTCTAGGATCATCATGAGTTGGATCCCATGTGAGCGCAGCAGGTTTATGTTTAGGATAATGGCTTCCTGGGACCCAGACTTGCAGAGGTCCTAGAAATCTTTCATCCTGAGGTCTGGGCAAAGAGCTGGCACAGGCTCTCCAGGACTCCTCCCCTCCCCCAGGAACGAGAACAAAACCAGACCGGCTATTGGACGAGACACCAAACACCAGACGTCATAGATTTGCATAATGTAGTCTAGGTTTGGCTGAATTATCTAGAACTGACCCCTCCTTTTACACTTACTGGAATTGGCTCTCATTATTTGCTCCGGAGGCACGGTGCTGACTTTCATGAGGATGTTCACCGAGGTACTTTTGCTCTGGGTAACCCTCATGCCAAGTATAAGGACTCCCTGGCTTTGGAACTGCGCCCTCAGAGAAAACAGAATGAACAGGTCATTTTCTGAAAGTTCAAAAGGATTAGAAAGTTGTTATGTGACTGACTAGGTGACAGTTGGTAGGTAGAATAAATATATGAATATATGCATCTATATAAAGCATGTTGACTCAATTGAAATAAATCAATTGGTGATACCTCATATGACAGTCTACAGATGCTAAAACTCTCCAGCTGCTCTGAACCAACTGTTAAGCTTCTAGACTATAGGCTGGAGTCCCTGGACTATGCAAATGGCTATAACACACTTGGCTCCCACTGAAATGAAAGACTGGACATTCAAGTCCTCTCAGAAGTGCCTTAAAAGAAAGATTTGGCAGTCGATATTCAAAAAAGTCAGACATTGAAGCTTCTGGGAGGCACAGTTCTACTCTGATGCACATGGCATTGCCATGTGACGGCAGCTGGCACTGATACACACCTGCAAATTCATAGGGATCATGCCGTGTACGTGTGTGTGTGTCTGTGTGTGTGAAATCGATAGGGACATTTATTTTTACCTCTGCTAGCAGGTCAAAAGCTGTCTTCAACACACATCAAAAACATCATTGCCAGTGCAGGGCTTGGAAATGCCTTTTGTGGCCACACCACCTGCCCAATCTTTTGCCTGACTGGGCCAGAGCCTGAGATCTATGGCCAGGACGGAGTGGTGATCACAGTCATACCTCAGGTGGTTACGGCCCAACAACACAGTTGATGCCCTCGAGAACTGATTTCTCTGCTACTCGATCAAAGACTATAAGCTGAACTCTAAGACATAGGGAAAATGCAGGTGATGTGAAAACTATCCATACTACTACTAGTATAAGGTGACCAGACGTCCCACTTTTTAACAACTTGCTCCATGTCCCATAGAGTTCTAAAATTGAATAAATATATTACGATACTATTTTTGCATTTTATAAATATTTTTGTTGCTCCATATAGGCCAAATTTTTAATCAAGAACCCTCCTCTCCCCCCAGTCAATGGTGTCCCGCTTAAAATCTGGTCACTTTATGTGATTTCAGTTATGTCATGTCTACCTATATGAACAAAGACATTTTCTTCCTATCTCTTCTCATCAAGACATCTAGGTATAGTGACTTGACCCTGGACCCATCTCACCAAGAATGAAGGAAAGGAGGGTCTCTACTTTACCCCAGTTGGTTGTTCAAGATAAACCTCTGGGAATGGCCCCTTTAGTCTCTATCCTAACACACCAGCTTCACCATCCTCAAATCATAAAGACTTTTAGAGATGATTCCATACCTCTTTCTTCTGGTAGCCTCTGTGGGTGTCCATGATAGTAGTAACTTCCATAAGAATAGTCTTCCCTTAGGGTTGGAGAATGATAGCCTTGGTATGGATTCTCATAACCTGGCCTAAAACATCACAAAGATGGCTGGTCATCCAAAAATTGAGGTGATATAAAAGTGTATCAGTTGTAACAAATGTGTGTGTATATATGTATATATGTGTGTATATATATATATATATATATATAGCAGTTGTAGACTTGACCAACTAAATAAGTGACACCAATATAGAATCAGCTTAAAAACCAAAATTAAGAGCTGATCCCCGGTGACATAGTGGTTGTGTGCAGGACTGCAGCTCACTGGGATGGAGGTTCAATTCCAGCAGCGGCTCCACAGGAGCAAAGGCGGGGCCTCCTACTCCCACCCAAAAAAAAATTAATTCTTGTTCATCTAAACAAAACTTGAGGATCAGAGCAGGTGGAAAGTCTATGTCCTAAAGTAAAGACCTGGATTCTTATAAGAAAATCATATCCAAAAAAAGAAACCAACTGTCTTATTCTCTTCTCTTATGTTTCCTCATGTTCTCATGATACATACATCCAACAATTCAAGGAGAAAACTCTGCTCTGGTGCTATTTTTGAAAACACTTCTAGAAGATTATTGTGCAGGTATTCAATATGGCATTGTAATTTCAAAGCACAGAACAGATAAAAATGAGATGAAAAAGTAAAGTTAAACTCTCATAGGTCCCATTCCTTCCATTGTCATTATGTCATTAAAATAATCTCTCTTTGAGAATTCAACAACCTAAAAAGGATTGGGAAAAGGAATGTAATGTTGGAAGTATTGTTAGCAATGAATAATCAATCAATCCTCTAGTATTTCATAGGGGCTCAATTCTGTCTCATAACTCTCATGACTTCTATTCTCATTCTGTAGACATATTTCACCCTGGGGCAAAAATTTCACTTTATCCATGAACCTGTGAAAGCTACACTGCAAGTTATTTGTTTCTAAAGTACAAGGTGGAACAGGTACAAGGTAGACCTGAACACTGCAAAGAGAGAAGTGGTAGGGAAACAACGGATAAGGAGCCAAGCAAGTGGGAGCCCAACAGGACAAATTATGTTCGCTTTCAAGACGTGAAAATAGCCCTCTGTTCTCTGAGATCATCTTGGGGAACGGCTGCTTAAGACTCTGGGTGTTGGACGTGCCTTGTAAATTCTGGGAGACGGCCCTTGGTTCTTGGCTTCAGCTCTGCCTCCCAGACACACTGCGAGAGCACCCCTGCTCCCTTGCCTTTGGGCAGCCCATATTCCTGGTGCATCTGAGTGGGGAGCCCAGACCTTCAATCCTAGCAATCCCCATCCTCTGGCCCTTGGACATGGCTGTCCTTCCTCCTCAGCTCTAGGTGGCAACCCTATGACCCTGGTACACTTTCATAGCAGCTCCATTTGTCCCCAACTGACTTGGTGAAAAGCCAGATCCTTGAAGCCTAGGAGGCTGTGGCCCAACCCTTTGTAATCCAGGACATGATGGCCCCACCTTATGAAACCAAGGGACCTGCCTCCTTAGCTCCTTCCAGCAATTCTACTGATCTCCCAGCTGCTCCAGAGAAGGTCATTTTCTTTGCTTGGAGGACAACAGCATGGCTGCATTGCCCCATTCTTTGTCTGTGCCATTCCCAAAGGCAAACAATGTCCTGTCCTTTCCCTCTTTCTGTGTCTTCAAACTCAGTTGTTGGGTTTTCTGCTGGGGTGATTGGCGAGATCCATCAGTCATAGGTCTAACATCATGTAATCCTTGAACAATCTCGGGTACATGTCCTTAGTTCATGCAGCAAAATTTTCCAAATCTTTAGGCTTTGTTTTCATTTCGCACAATCCACTTTTAAGCTCATCTCTTTCCTCTCACGTGTTACTATAAGCAAGAAAGAGAAGCCGTGTAGTCCCTTTACAATCTTGCCTAGAAATTTCCCCAATACTCAAGTTTACCACTTGAACTTTTTACTTTCCACCCAACATTTGAGGCTAGTTCAGACAAGTTTTTTGCCGTGGTGTAAGAAGTGTCACCCTGCCTCCATTGACCAGTCACCATATTCATCATTTCTTTTGAAAACCTCACCAAAAATACACAAAATGTTCACATTTCTGGCAGTACTCTGTTGCTGGTGCCATATGTATTTTCCAAGATCATAGAGAATGTCTCTATGACTCTCCTCATTCCTTCGAAGCCCCATCATAATTACCTTTGAAATCCACAATTCTACCAACATTCTCTTCCAGGTAATGTAAATGCTTACCACTAGACACCTTAACATTCTTCTGATCCGATTTCAAAACCACTTCCATGTTTAGGAATCAGAGCAGCACCCCACTCCTTCAGTAGCAAGTTCTGTCTTAGTGACCTCAAACTGCTATAACAGAAATACCACGAGCAGATGGCTTCAACAAACAGTAGCATATTTTTCTTGGTTTAGGGACCTAGATGTCTAGATTCAGGATATTGGCTTTAGGGGAAGACTTTCTTTCTGTGTCCAGTCTGGAGGAAGGGCTTTTCCTCTTCAGAACTTTTGCTGCTACTGGATGATCTCCACGTGGCTTGGTATCTCTCTTCCCTCATTTTTGCTTGGGAGTTTACACTTAATCTCTTCTATATCCCAAAGGTGCTTGGATCAAGAGACATCCTGGAGTATCCTGTGTCAATACCCTAGCAAAGACAACTCATTCCCAAGTGAGATTATAGCTGTGCACCGAGAGGTTAGGATTTACAACCCATATTGAGGTGGGGGTGAGGGAGCTAAACCCATAATTATGAAAAAGGAAGAAATAAAAGGAAGAAGAGAAATAAAAGGAAGAAGAAGAAGGACACTAATAATTTGTCCATAAGCATTACAGAGAGTTTGGGGCTAGTCCAGCCTCTAAAATCATACCTTGAATATCTGGAATAGCCACCTTCATAATAGTCAACTCCAGGCACAGGTTGGTGCCATTCCTCCTGCCTGTATGGATGCTGGCGCTGCTGGGGATCCTGTTGTGGTTGGGGGCTCCCTCGTAAATCTTGCCACTGATAGAACCTCTTTCCATCGTGCGGAGAGTAAGGAATGGGTCGATTAAATTCATCTCTTCGAAGTCCCCGGTCTGTATCCTTTGAGAGTGCTGTGGACTTCCCCTGCAGCTGGGGTGGCCGCTGGGGAACCCATGGTTCCATCTCTGACCCACTGAATTTCTCCTGGATGTTATGTCAGTTGTGTAGTTTTTTTTAATCTTCCTGAAAGCAAACACACACACAAATAAATAAATTTGCGTTGTTTTAAGTCTAGATCCACACATGATCACGAATACATTTGAGGAAAATAGACTCAGCAGGTACTGCTACCACCTGTTGAAATATTCTTTACACAATGAACTACATGGGTACTGATATAGAGAAATCTGAGAAACTGCTTTGATCCACTACATGAAATAAATAACAGACTAGAAAATTACATTAAGGTTGCTGTGCTAGTTCAGGTAGGGCAAATTCATAAAGACACATATGGATATAAGGGAAAGGTTTATATACAAGAGGAATGGAACGTTGAGAAAGCATCCCTACTCTGTCCAGTCCAAGGTCACAAGTCCGATATTAGCCCATATGTCTGATTCCAGTCTATAAAGCCTCCTTCCATCTCACAAAGCACGCGCAATGACACCAGGACAATCACAGGCAAGTGGGTGCAGAGTCTTGTGTATCCGGTGGCAGTAGAAGCATACCAGCACTGGCAGGGTTCTCCCCATGGCTCCTCATTTTCAGGGCTCAGGGTCCATCAACAGTATCCATTGGCAGTAGAAGCATCTCAGCACTGGCAGGGGTCTCTCTGTGGCATCTCCAGCCCCAGAGATCCGGTTCCACCAGGGCAAGCTCATGTGGCTTCTCCTCCGGCTCCTCCATGTTCCAGGACTCAGGATCTATCAGCATCTTGTCTTGTAGGTAGTTCGTCTCCAAAGAACTGAGTGTCTAGAGTCTCACCTCCATGGGGGAAATATCATAAGATTTCCCAGAATTCTCAGAGAAAGCCATGCCCACACAGAGGTTTCATTGGCTATCTCCAGCTTGATAGGCTGGAGTCCACCCCTATACTCCCAATCATGAAATTGACACCAAATACATGACCGCCACAGTTGCTTAAAAATTTCTAAGATGTTGAGCAATAATAAATGTGGAAATAGTCATCTTTAATAAATGGCACCAAACCGAACCCACTGGCATTAAGGCGATTCTAACTCATGAACACACGACAGGACAGAGTAGGACTGGTTGGGAGGCTGTAGTTCTCTTTGGGAGCAGCCAGTCTCGTCTTTCTCCCAGATGGTTGGCCTGTGGTTACCACTCAGCTCTATAGCACCAGAGCTGCTTGATAAGAGCATATGTACAACTTTAAAAAAACTCTCAAGGTATTCCGATTCAATTAAAGCTGGTTAACTTATTCTGCTGGCAAATAGTTACCAACACTTCGTACGGAGGCCCTGTGGTCTCTTAGAAAGAGCATGCACCTTGGAGAGTATGTGGTAAGGGCTGGGTGAGGATTTGTCTCCTAGAGCTGTCAGGGGTAAGCGACGTGATCAGAGAAGTTCTTTATTTCAGATCACCATTTCCTCACTGTACAATGGAGACTTTCTTATAGGATTAAAGATAACATGTGAAAAGTGCCCAACACACTGCATGGGAGAGTCATTGTTCAAAAAAATCACAGTAAATATCAAGCATTGAGGGAGAGAAAGGTACAGATGGTGTGAGGGGCTGTAGACTTCTCTTAGACACAAGGAAGCTGAAAGACCGCTCCAAAAGAAGTCTTCTCTGAACCCTCAAATTAAAAATCTAATTTATAGAACTCCCATAATAGGGCCCTACCTTGACCCTCATCCAGGAAAGTCAAGGAGATGGGACTTCAGAATTGCTTGCTCAATTCTATTTCCTGACTGAAGATTTCAAACCCTGGAAAGTCTCTGCCCACATCAACTAATTCCCCACCCCACTCCAACCCCCACCTACTCCTCACGTAAAAACTAGCTCCAGATGGATGATGACTTTCCAAGCTCCTGGGTCTGGCTCAGTATCACAGAGGAGCACCTGCATCCAGCTGTCTCCAAAGGGAATCAAAGGGAAAGTGTAGACGTTCTCTTGTAACTAGTCCACCCACCCCGACCTTTTGTCTTCCTTGAGACTTCTTATGGATTACAAGATTAAGATCCAGTTCACTTGTCCTAGCACTGAAACTCTCAGCCCAGTATAAAAATTCAAATCAGAACAAAAGGGCAAAAGGGTACATGTTGAAAGCCAGAGTCAGTGCCCACAACCATAGCCAAGGGCAGTGAGACAGCAGTTCCAAATCAGAGCATACAAGTACAGGGGACTTGCTGCACCTTCCTTCCCAGGTCGGCCTGCTTCTTGGAATAAGCTAGTAAAAGTGCCATGAAAGTGACCACCAATAAGATTCCAGAAAGGGCTGATGTCCCAGGCAGTGAAAGGAGTGTGGGTCTTTCCTGGAGGCTAACAGAACTCAACGTCATGTAGACACAAGTAACAGCAACGAGGTGTCTGTGTGGCACAAGTGGTTGGCAATCACCTGCTAAACCCACGCAGATGTTCTTCAGAAGAAAGTCCAGGCAACCTGCTTCCAGAAAGACCACCGTCATGAACAGCATCTGAGCAGTTCTACTCAGAAACTCAGGTGGTTGGCACGAATCTGAGTCACCCCACGGCAGCACGTTTGACTTGGGGTCAAGGGCAACAAAAAGAAACCCTTCTCCACCTTGTCCCCAAATGTTTCACTGGCTGGCAATAGCCAGTCCATTAGCCAAAGTCACATCATTTGTTGCCTTACACCACCAACTCCAGTGAGTTAGAAAAGCACGTAAATCTCAAAATGAAGGAATGACAGCTACAGTGACAAGTAGTCACACACCTGACCTTCTCACATTCCCAATAGAGGCCATGCTGTCTGTCCTAATCTGAGAGCAAAGCAAGAACAGCCAGAAGGAAGAAAGCAAGAGACCTGGAATTCCCACACACCTGCTGTGACGGCTTCCCACCTTCCTCCAAGGTACCTCCAGGGACCTGACCCAAGAATGCCTCCTCTTCTCTTGGAAACTGCCAAAGTCCAGGTGCCACATCTACTAAGATTTACCTGGCTCTCAAATCTACAGCCAGTGAACCTTTGCCACGGCTGGGCCTCCATGGAACTGAATCATTAGGGCAAAGTACAACCCAGTTACCTCAATCGGGGACAGCGCCGACAGTGTATTTGCTCAGCACCCTGTCTCAAAGGCTTGCTCTCCTGTTTGCCTGCTTGTCGGCTGAGCCAGGTTCTCTCACCTGAGGGAGTATCCAACTCCCCACAGCAAGCAAGGGAGCCATGCAGGAGAGGAAGTCAGAAAGCCTCCAGGCAGCCTGGTTCTGAGAAGAGCACCACCTTTAGGCCATCCGCTTGTACTTACTTAACCTCTTTTTCTCTAAATAATAATAATTAAAAAAAAAAAAAGATGAATAGACTTCATCTTATATACTTTGATTATCTTACCAGGAAGAACCAATCCCTGGAAAAGCATATCATGCTTGTAAAAGATTTAAAAAAAAAGGGGGGGGGGGCCTTCAGCAAGATACCGTGGCTACAACAATGGGCTCATTCATAACAATAATTGTGAAAATGGTGCAGGAACAGACAGCTTTTCATTCTTTTGTAGACAAAGGACTCTAAGCCCCAACCGAATCAACAGCACCTACAAATGAAGAGATTGCCCCTGGGCAGCACTGGGGAAAAATCCCTGTGCAGAGTAAATATCCGGTTGGTTTGATCTGGACTTTTCTCATCCATGCTTCTTTTCCACTGAATTCAGGTTATATGGACAGTTATTTTATCTAATTGGAAGAAAGACTTAAATATCAACTAGTTCACTGAAGACATTAGAACGTGTTCTGTTTAATTTTTTTTTTAATTCTTAATGTAAAAAATAGATGTGCGCAGTCATTTATTTGATGTCAACTTCATGACTGGGTGTGTGGAGGTGGAGTCTAGCCTGTCAATCTGGAGATAGCCAATGAGGCCCCTGTGTAGGAATGCCTTTCTCTGAGAATTTTGGGAAGTCTCACGGTTTTTCCCAACTGGAGGAGAGAGACTAGAGACTCATTTCCTTGGAGATGAACTACTGACAAGATGAGATGACAGCATGCTGATCAAATCCTGATTCCTGGAGACTGGAGGAGCCGGAGGAGGAGACACTTGAGCTTGCCCAGATGTAACCAGTCCTCTGGGGCCAGCGAAGCCACAGAGAGACCCCTGCCATTGCTGAGATGCTTCTACTGTCACTGGATACACAAGACTCTGCACCCACTGACCTCTGATTGTCCTGGTGTCATTGCACGTGCTTTGTGAGTCAGAAGGACACTTTATAGACTGATATTGGACATATGGGCTAATATCGGACTTAGACCTTGGACTGGACTGGGTTGGGATGCTTTCTCAATGTTCCATTCCTCTTGTCTATAAACCTTTCCTTTATATCCATGTGCATGTTCATGAATTTGTTTCTCTAGTCTACTCAGACTAACACAGATATCTTTATCATTATCAATAGGTACATAGAAAAATTCATTTCTACCTGTAAAAGTATGGAATTCAATTTATGAAGGCCCAATTGGGTTTCTTTCAATAAGTATTTTCTGGGGCCCTATCAGGGAGCCCGAGTGACTGCGGCATAGTGTTACCAGGTGAGCTGTTATCGGCAACATTAGCAGTTTGAAACCACCAACCAGAAGAGAGAACGACAGGGCTTTCTACTTCCAAAAAGTGCTGCAGTCTTGGGAACTCACAGGGACAGTTCTACTCTGTCTTAGAGGATTGTTATGAGTTAGCAAAGACTCGAGGGCAATGAGGTCTGCTTTCATGCACTTTTGTGATGAATTGTGGGTTAGGTATTGAGCTGCTAATCAAAAGGTCTGGAGTTGGCTGAGACCCGGTGCTCTCCAGGAGCAAGGCTGCGCTTCCCACTGCCACCAGAGGGCAGTGATGTCCCCCCCCCAAAAAAAAAAAAAAGATCTGGAGATGAAACCCAGGAGCTACTTCAGGGAGAAAGATGGGGCAATCTGCTACTGTAAAGATTTGCAGTCTTGAAATTCCTATGTAGGTCGCTAGGAATCACAATCAACTCAATCGCAGTGGGTTTTATGTTCGAATTATGTACCTGGATTTAGCACACATAAATATGAAAGACAGTGTTTGCCTTCAAAAAATTTAGAGTAAATGAATATCTCAAATCATTCCTAGTGCAGGGAACAATGACTTTGATTGCATCTTATGTTCAGGTAAGAAAATGTGTATCTGGGCTTTAGAGTTTTCTCTCTAGTCCTTCAACTGACTTCTAAGACCTCTATGCAGAATTCTCAAGCCATGACTAGTGAGTAGTTTCCTACCTCATTGGTGAGTCTGGACGTTTCACTCACTGATAAATGCTGGAAATTGTTTATGTTGACAGCACAAATCATAACATGGTTGTTATAACAAAGATTCATATATCAAATTATGAACTCCAATAGGTCACAATGGCACTCATGAAAGTCCAATGTAAGTCTTTCGGCTGATAACGATGGTAGTCCTGCCTACATAACACCAGCTCCATTTTATTCAGTCAATTTATCCACAGTCAGCTGATGACACACAAAAAAACACCCCTTAAGGTTTCCAAGGCTATAAACCTTTACAGAAACAGACTACCACAAACCACTGACCTTCAATTAGCGAATGTGCCACCAAGTTTCTCTAGTTCGATTACTGGAATGTTAACTTCGGAGGAGTGATTGTTGTTACTGCTGCTGCTAGGTGTCGTCAAGTCAGTACCAACTGATGGACACTCTATGCACAAAAGAATGGAGCCCTGTTCAGTCCCATGTCATTCTGAACAATTTGCTATGTTTGAGCTCAGTGTTGCAGCCGATGTGTGATTCCACCTCACCAAAGGTCTTCCTCTTTCTTGTTGATCCACTACTTTACCAACAGATACATTGTTGCCGACTCAATTGTAACCCCAAAGGACAGAGGAGAAATGTTGCAGGGCTTCTGAGGCAATAAATCTTTACAGAAATAGAAAGCCTCATCTTTCTCCCTAGAAACTGCCAGTGAATTCAAACTGCTGTTCTTGCAGTTATAATTCCAAAGCATAATCCACTATATTACCAGCGTTCCAACCTAAGCACAAGATCCTCCAGGTCTGGTCCCCTCTGATAGCATGTACAAAGTACTTCAAGCAGAGTCCTCATTTCCAAGGATCATGCTGACTGTATTTCTTCCAACACAGATTTGTTTATTCTCTGAGCATCCATGATACATTTAATATTCTTCACCAGTGTCATAAATTCTTGTCAAAAATTGATATCAAAGACATCAATTCTTGTCTTCTGTATTGTCGAATGTTCATATGCATGTGAGGTTATTGAAAATACCATAGCCTGGGATCAAGTGCATCTTAGTCCTCAAAATAAAGTCTTTGTTTTTTGAACACATACAAGAGGTCTTGTGAAGCAACTTTGCTTCAACTTTGTTCAACATTGTTCAACTTTGGTTCAAGTTATTGCTTCATTTCTTTCTTTTTTAAAACATCATTTTATTGAGGACTCATACAACTCTCTTAGCACAATCTATCCGTACATCCATTGTATGCAAAGCACATTTGTACCTTTGATGCCATCGTCATTCTCAAGACATTACCTTCCACTTAAGCCCCTTATATTGGCTCCTCCTTTTCCCACCGCTTCTTCTTCCCCCCTCCCTCATGAACCCTTGGTAATTTATAAACTATTATAATTTTGTCTTGTTGAACGCTGTCTGATGTGCCCCTTCACCCACTTGCTCATTGTCTGTACCCCAAGAAGGAGGTTGTACGAAGATCCTTATAACCGGTTCCCCCTTTCTATTTCACCCTCCCTCCATCCTCCCTGTGTCACCACTCTCCCCACTGGTCCTAAAGGGATCATCTGTCCTGAATTCCCTATGTTCCTATCTGTACAAGTGTACATCCTCTAATTTAACTGGATTTGTAAGATAGAATTCAGATCATGATAGTGGGAACATTTAGAACTAGAGGAACGATGCATATTACATTGTTGCTACACTGTGTCCTGACTGGCTCATCTCCTCCTCACAACCCTTCTGTAAGGGGATGTCATTTTCCCTGAAGATAAACCTTGGGTCCCCAATCTGCACTTCCCCTCATTTATAGTGATATAATTTTTAGTTCTTTGGTGCCTGGTACCTTATCCCTTTGACTTCTCATGATCACGCAGGTTGGTGTGCTTCTTCTATGTGGGCTTTGTTGCTTCTGAGTTAGATGGTCACTTGTTTACCTTCAAGTCTTTAAGATCCCAGACTTTATATCTTTTGATAGCTGGGCACCATCAGCTTTCTTCACCCCTATTGCTTATGCACAACTTTGTCTTCAGCAATCATATCAGGAAGGTGGGCATGTAATGATATGATTTTTGTTCTTGATTCCTGATAACTCCTTTCTTTGATAGCCTGTGGTCACACAAGCTGGTGTGCTTCTGCCAAGTGGACTTTGTTGCTTCTGAGTTATATGGCTGTTTGATAATTTTCAAGTCTTTAAGACCCCAGATGCTATATCTTTGATAGTCGGGCACCATCTGCTGTCTTTATCACATTTGCTTGTGCACACATTTGTCTTCATTGATTGTGTCAGGAAGGTGAACATCAAGGAATGTATTGCTTCATTTCTTTTGTTTTTTGTGGGGGGGGGGCGGCATCTCTGCTCACTGGTGGTGGGAGTTGGAGGCCCAGCCCCACTGCTGGAATTGAACCTCCGTCCCAGTGGGCCACAGTCCCGCGCACAACCACTACGCCACCGGGGCTCAGCCCTGCTTCATTTCTTAACTACTTCTGTGGGCACTGATTTGTCAATCCACGTAAAATGAAATCTCAAAGAGTGTCTCTCTTTCCTCTGTTTAACACAATATTGTTTACTGGTCCAATTGTGTGGAGTTTTTAAGATGTAATCCATATTAAAGGCTGTAATTTTTAATTTTCAGGAAAAATACTTCAAGTTCTCATTGCTTGCATAAGCAAGTTTGTGTCATCTACATGTTCCTGATTGTTAACAAGTCTTCCTCCAATGGTGACGGGTACTTCTTCATGTAGCTGAGTCTCTCTGATGATGTTCTCAGTTTATAGATTGAGTATCATGAAAAACTGCAACCTTGACACACACCTTTCCTGACTTTAAACCACACCGTATACTCTTGTATTCAAATAACTCCTAGGTTTATGCACAAGTTCTAAATGAGCACAATTAAGTATTCTGGAATTCATAGTTTAACAATGCCATTCATAATTTGTTATGGTCCACACAGTTCAATGCATTTGCATAGTGAACTAAACACAGGTAAGCATGACTCTGTATTCTCTGCCTTCAGCCAAAATCTGACATCAGCATTGACACTCCTAGTTCTACGTCCTCTTCTAAATTCAGTTTAAACTTCTGATAGTCCTCTGTCAATGAATACTGCAACTTTTCAAAAATTTCTTCAGCAAAGTTTTACTTGCATATGATATTAATAATACTGGTAGATAATTACCCCATTCTGTTGGGTCCACTTTTCCTGAAATGGGCATAAATATGGATCACTTCCAGTCAGTCAGCCAGGTGGTTGTCCTCTAAATTTCTTGGCACAGATGAGTAAGCTTTTCTAGCACCAGTTGATGGAACTGTTATTCCCTCAATTCTCGAAGTCTTTTTTTTTTTCATCAATGTCTTAAGTGAAATTTGGGTTTCTTCCTTCAATACTATGCTGTTGTTGCTATTTTTTTTCATATGCTACCTCCTGAAATGGTTGGACATCAACCAATGCTTTTTAGTACAGTGAAGCTGTGTATTTCCTCTTTCTTTTTCATGCTTTCTATGCTGTTCAATATTTTGCCCCTGTTAATGCTGTTAGATTTCAAGTAGGCTCCAACTCATCGTGACACTAGGTATAATAGAATAAGTCCTGCATTGTCCTGGTCCTGCATTGTCCTCACAATGGCTGCTATTTTGTGTCCACTTTTGAAACCGTTATGTCAATTCATCTTCTTGAGGGTCTTCTTTTTCCAAGTGCTCTACTTTACCAAGCATGATACCTTTCTCCAGAAGCTGTTCTCTCAAGTGATCAAAGTACATGAAACACAGTCTCTCCACCCTCGATTTTTTTTTTTTTTTGGCATCACTGCCCTGGTGGGAGTAGGAGGCCTAGCCTTGCTCCTGGAGAGCTGCTGCTGGATTTGAACCACCAACCCTGTGGGCCACAGTCCCGCACTCATCCACTATGCCACCGGGACTCTATCCTCACTTGTAAGAAACATTCTGTCTATATTTCCTCCAAGGTATATTTGTTCATTTTTCTGATATTTCTTGGTATTTTCAATATTCTTCATCAATACCATGATTCAGATACATCAGTTCTTTTTAAGTCTTCCTTATTCATTGCCCAGTTTTCCCATGCATATGGGGTAACTGCAAATAGCATGGGTTTGGTCAGACATGTCTAGTCTTCAAATTGAATATTTGCTCGTTAATTCTTTTAATAAGTCTGTACAACAGTTTTGCCCAATGCAATATGTCATCGGATTTTCTTGGCTGCTACTTCTATGAGCACTGATTGTGGATCCAAGTAAAACTAAAATTTGGCAACTTCAATCTTTTCTCTGTTTATCATGGTGTTGTGTATTGGTCCAGCTTTGAGGATTTTTGTTTTCTAACACTGAGTTGAAATCCATAACGGAAACTGTGTCCTTTGATTTTCATCAGTGTGTTAAGTCTTATTCACCTTCAGCAAGCAAGGTTGTGTCATACACATGTCAGAGATTGTTAATGTGTCTTCCTCCAATATTAACGCTGTCTTCTTCACACAGTGCATCTTTTCAGATTATTTGCCCAGCATATGGATTGAGTAAATATGGTGAAAGGACGCATACCTGGCAAACACTTTTCCTGGCTTTAAACCATGCAGCAAGTCCTTGTTCTGATCAGATGACTGCATTCTGGTTCTGGTCTACGTTCTGGTTCTACATGAGCACAGTTAACTGTTCTGGAATTCACATTCTTCATGGTGGGATCCGTGGTTTATTATGATCCACACTGAGTGCCTTTGCGTAGTCAGTAGAACACAAATTAGCCTTTTTTGGTAACCTCCTCTTTTAGTCAAGATCCACACAAAACCAGTAAGGATAGCTATAGTTCTCCATTCTCTTCTATGCCCAACTTGAATTTCAGGCAGCTCCTTGTCTATGTACTAAAGGAACCCCCCCTTTTATTAGAATCTTAAGTAAAGTTGCGCTTTATGTGGTAGTAATGGAATTATTTATTTCTTAACTCTGTTGGGTGACCTTTCTTTAGAATAGATTCAAATATGGATCTCCTCCAGCCAGTTGGCCAAGCAGCTATCTTCCAAATTTCTTGACAGATACAAGTGTTTCCAATCCTGCATCAGTTTGTTGTAACTGGTATCTAGTCAAGTGGTATCTAGTGAATTTTTTAAAATGCCATAAGTTCAGTTTTGACTTCTTTAATACCATTGGTTCTTGATCATATTCTACCTCTTAAAGTGGTTAAATGCCAATAATGCTTTTTAACACATTGACTTTGTATACCTTCCATTCTATTTTTATGCTTCTTGTATTCTTTAATATTTTGCCCATGGAATGCTTCAGCAGTGCAACCAGAAACTTGAATATTTTCTTCAGTTCCTTCTGCTTGAGATATGCTGTGTTGTCTTTCCCTTTGATGTTGTAAATCTATGTCTTTGTACAGTTTATTAAAATGCTTTACTTTCTTATTATATTGCCTTTTGAAATTTTCTGTTTAGTTCCTTTTCTTCATCGTTTTTTCTACTGAATTTAACTATGCTACATTCAAAACCAAGTTTCAGAGTCTCTTCTGAAATCTGCTTTTGGGTTTTTACTTTCTTTACTGTCTTTTTTTTTTGGGGGGGGGGCATCACTGCTTTCCAGCAATGGGAGTAGGAGGCCCAGCCCCACTGCTGGAATTGAACCTCCGTCCCAGTGGGCCGCAGTCCCGCGCACAACCACTATGCCACCGGGGCTCAGCCCTTTTACGATCTTTTTAATAATCTTTTTTTTTATGTGTGTGATGTTCTTGGTATCATTTCACAACTCATCTGACCTTTAATCACTAAAGCTCAGTATGTAAAATCTGTTCTTAAAAGAAACTGTTTTGAGAAAGATGATGGCAACAAATGCACAGATGTGCTCGAAACAATGTATGAATGGATGGATTATGGTAAGAGTTGTATGAGACCCCAATAAAGTGATTTCTTTTTAAAGAAAAGGGGGAAAAGAGGGTTTCTAAATTCAGGTGGGATATACTCATGGTCATATTTTCGCTTTTGTGAACTTCCATTAATTTTCATCTGCTTCAACCTGGCCTTTCATATGAGCAGTTAATGATCTGTTCCACAATCAGCCCCTCACCTTGTTTTCAATGATGATATTGAGCTTCTCCACCATCTCTTGCCACAGATGTAGTCAATTTGATTCCTGTGTACTCCAGTTAGTAATGTTCACATACATAGTTGTCAATTATGTTGCTGAAAAAGCATCACAATTGCATGTTTATCCAATATCAAACAGAAGAATTTGGTATAATTTATAAATTTGTCATCATTGACTTTAGTGGTTAGTGCTTAAATGAATAAGAGATGTGTTAACTGGGCTTCCTTATACTTATTTAATCTATCACAGAGTACATTTTATTTCAAGAAGATCTTGAAGTGTTCTTTTTGATCTCAAATATATCATTTCACTTGAATTTGCCATTCCTAGCTGAGTAAACCACATGACTGTTGTATTCAAATTGGCCTATGCCAGTTCATTTTGGCTCACTAATGCCTCGGATATTAATATTTATGCTATTTCTCTTTTTAACTACTTCCAGTTTCCCAACTTCATTTCATTTCCCAGATTCATACTTGTCACATTCCATGTTTCAATAATTAATGATGTCTGCAGTTGTTTCTTCTCCTTTTTGAGTCATGCCATACCAACAAAGGAAAGTCCTGGAAACTTTTTTGATCCACATCATGATGGCCAATTCTACTTGCAGGAGGCAGCTCTTTCCTATTTAAATGTTTAGCACCTGCAAGCCTGAGGAGCTCATCTCCCAGCACTAGATCAGTCTACTGCTGTTCATGAGGTTTTCGTTGGTTATTTCCTTAGAAGCAGACGCCTTTTCCTTCCTCCTTCTTCTTCTGTTCTTAGACAGGAAGTTCCACTGAAATCTGCCCACCATTGGAGATCCTGGTGGCATTTGATATATTAATGGTATAGATTCCCGCATCACAGCAACTTGCAAATTAACACAGTATGACACACTGACAGATAAGTGGGGATTTGTCTGTAGAATCATTCAATATTGCAACGCAAGGCTTGAAGTTTTTCTTCTGGTCTTTCAGCCTCAGAAAAGTCAAGGAAGGTCTTTCCTTTGGGTTTTCTAGTGGCCTTGGCACATTTCATCATAACGCTCTGTCTTCTTAAGTAGACCTTTGACATCTCTAGTCCAGTGTTTTCAATCACTCGTTTCTTCCACTTGCTTTAATGACTCTACATTCAAGAGCCAGTTTCAGAGTCTATTCTAACATCCATTTTGATTTTTCCTTTCTTTCCTGTTTTTTTATTGGCTTCTGGATACCTTCATGTATATTTTTTATGGTATCTCACAAGTCTTAGTCTTCTGATATTGGTGTTCTGTGCATCAAACCTGTTCTTGAGATGGTCTCTAAATGAAGATAGGGTAGATGGAAGGTCATAATTTGACTCTCATGAAGTTGTTTTAATTTTCTTCTGCTTTAACTTGAATGAGAAGCTGATTATCTGTTCCACAGTCAGCTTTTGTCATTGTTCTAATTGAGGATATTGAACTTCTCCATCATCATTTTCCACAGATACAGTTTTTTTTTTGCTTCTGTACATTCCATGTGTATAGTTGCCATTCATGTTGCCGAAAGGGATATTTGCAATGAATAACTTGTTGATTTTTCAAATTGTCTTCTGCAATCACCAACTTAATTTTCACTGATGAACCTAAATTTTCATTGGCTGATCCTTCTGTGTTTCCAATTGCTGCATTCCAATCACCAGTAATTACAATGTGTCTTGATTGCATGTTTATTAATTTCAGACTGAGAAATTGGTTAAAAAAATTTCAATTTCATCTTTTTCATTAGTGGTTGATGCATAGATTTTTATAATAGTCATATTAACTGGCCTTCCTTATAAGTATAGGAATATTATACTATCACAGAGAGCATTGTGTTTCAGGATAGATCTTGAAATATTATTCTTGGCAATGAACATAAAATCCTTCTTCTACAAGTTGTCATCCCCAGAGTAATAGATCATATGACTCAAAATGACCACTATTCCTACCATTTGTCTGTCAGTTTGGTGTAATGTAGCAACTTGCATGTTACATGCTTGAGGCTATGTGTGGAAGTTACATAATCTGTGGTCAATTTGAGACTTACAAGTGAAGGGTTGGAGTTTGGCTTGTCAGTCAGGTTACAGCTTCATGACCTCATTTGGAGGCACTACAGAGATAAATAGCTCACTGGAGGTGGGACACAGGCGCACTCCCTGGAAGACATTGTAGCTGACAAGACACATGGAGCTGGGCTAGTGCCCCGAGCTGGAGGAGCCACAAGGAGACGCCCCGGCCAGTGTGCTGAGATGTTTATATTGCTGCTGGATCCACAGGACTCCTCACCCACTGGCCTGTGATCTTCCTACATTCAGCGCCATTGCTTGTGTTGTGTGAGTCTGAAGAAGAATTGATAGATTGGTATCAGATATGTGGGATCTGGACTGGGATGGGATGTTTTCTCAATATTCAATTGCTCTTTCTATAACCATATGTTTCTATGAATTTGTTTCTATCGTCAACGCAGACTGACACACTAAGTCACTGATATTTCAAATATCAACAAGGTTACCCAAAGTGAACAGGTTTTAGCAGAGCTTTCAGATTAAGAACAGATTACAGAGAAGGAATAGACTGTCCACTGCTCTGGGATTAGTCACTGAAAACCTTATGCATAACAGCAGAACATTGTCAGATACTGAAAGCATCATGAACAATAGGGGAACACCATCAGATATGATGCTAGAAGATGAGCCCCTCAAATTGGAATATGTTCAGAATATGACTGATGAAGAGTCGACCATAATGACACAGATGGAGAAAGCCTTCGGGACCTTGATTTGCTGATAATAAAAGATAAACAGCTGTGAACATATTAATACTAATAATTTTATGTATTAATAGTTAGAACCTAGAATGCATAAAGTCAGAATCTAGGGAAATTAGCAGTCATCAAAAGTGAAATGGAGTTCATAAAGACCAATATCCTAGGCTTTTATGAGTTGAAATGGACTGGTATTGGCCCTTTAGCATCAGACAATCATATGGTTTACTCTGCCAGGAATGACAAATTCAAGAGGACTCATGTCACATCTATTGTCAAAAATGACATTTCAAAATTTATTTTGGCTGTGTTGTCTGTGATAAGATAATACCTACATGTACACAAGGAAATCTAGTCAACAGAACTGTCATTCAAATTGAGCACCAATGACTAAAGTTAGTGAAGAAGACGTTGAAGAATTCTATCAATGTCTTCAGTCTGAAAGTGCATAAACATGCAATCAAAACGCATTGATAATTATTGGTGACTGGAGTGTGTACTTTGGGAACAAAGAAGAAGGAACAGCACTTAGAAAATATGACTTTGGGCTGAGCCCTGGTGGCATAGTGGCTGTACGCGGGACTGTGGCCCACTGGGACAGAGGTTCAATTCCAGCAGTGAAGCTGGGCCTCCTACTCCCACCACCAGAGATTAGTGATGCCAAAAAAAAAAAAAAAAATATATATATATATATATATATATATATATATATGACTTTGGTGATAGAAATGAAGCTGGAGATTGCATGGTTGAATTTTGCAAGACTTTTTCATTGCAAGTATCTTTTTTTCAGCAAGCTTAACATGACAATTATATGTGCTGACTTATATACATAGACTATTCAGAAATAAAAGTGAATAGATCTGTGGAAAGAGACAACAGAGAAGCTTGATATCATCAACCAAAATGAGGATAAAGACTGATTGTGGAAAATTCCATCAATGTTCATATGTAAATTCAAGTTGAAGTTGACAATAATTAAAACAAATCCATGGGAGCCACAATACAATCTTGACTCTATCTCATCTGAATTTCAAGAGGATCTCCCTAACCACTAAACAAAAAAGGCCTAATGAGATATGGAATGGCATCAAGATATGGAATGGCATCAAAAACATGATGGGGGAAAAAAGTCTTTTAAGAGACAGAAAAGCTCAAATTAATTGCTTGAAGGGACTCTGAAACTTGTTCTTGACAGTAGACTAGCAACAGCAAATGGAAGAAATCATGAAATAACTAAACAGAGGTAACTGAATCATGAAGGAGCTAAACAGAAAATTCCAAAGGGCACCTTGAGAAATCCGAGTAAAAGATTATCATGAAATGTGCAGATTTGGAGTTAGAAACCCAAAATGAAGAAGACACTCAACATATAGCAAGCTGAAAGCACTGATGAAAAAAAATCAAACCTTGAATCACAGTTTTAAAAGAGTCTGCATTGAACAGTGCAGAAAGCACTAAAAGGAGACAGGATGCATGAGCAGAGTCACCACACCAAAAAGAACTATCGATCGTCAACCATTGCCAGTGATAGAATATGGTCAAGAACTGATGATAGTGAAGGGGAACGTATTGTACAGAAGGCATTATTAGCAAAAACCAAGGCTCTAGGAATTGACAGAATATTAATTGAAATGTTTAACTCATTGATAAACAATGCAAGCACTTACTAGTTTATGCCAAGAAATTCAGAAGACAGCTACCAGGACAAACAGCTGGAAGAGATCCAAATTAGTTTCCATTCCAAAGAAAGAGTCCCAACAGGATGCACAAATTATAAGATGACATATTAACATTACCTGCAAGTAAAACTTTGCTGAAAATCATCCAACAATGGTTACAGCATTACATAGACATGGAGCTGCCAGAAATTCAGGCTGTATTCAGAAGAGAATTTGGCAAAAGGGATATCCTTGCTAATGTCAATTATCTTGGTGGAAATCTGCAGAAATGTTTACTTTTATTTTATTGATTATGTGAAGACATTCAACTGTATGGGTCATAACCATCTATGGACAGCATTAAAAACTATGAACTTTCCAGAATACCTTATTGTGCTTATGCAGATGTTGTACATGTATCAAGAGACAATTGGGGGAACAGAATAAGGGAATACTGCATAGTTCAAAATGAAGAAAAGTATGCTTCAGGGTCGTATCCTCTTACCATGCTTATTCTATATCTGTAAACTGAGCAAATCATCAGAGAAGCCAAATTATATGTGAAGAATGCAGCAGTAGGATTGAAAGAAGGCTTATTAACACTCTGGTATGTGCAGATGACACAGCCTTGCTTGCTGAAAATGGGGAGGACTTGAAGCACTTGCTGATGAAGATCAAGGATTTCAGCTTTCAGTATGGATTACAACTCAATGTACAGAAGATAAAAATCTTCACAACAGGACCAATAGGCAATTTCATGAGAAAGGAAGAAAAGATTGAATACGTCAAGGATTTTGTCTTGCTTGGATTCATAATCAGTGCTCATGGAATCAGTAGATCAAAAACACATGGCATTGGGTAGATCTGCTGCACAAGATGTCTTTCAAGTGTTGACAAGCAAGTATATTACTCTGAGGACTAAGTAACATCCTGACCCAAGTCATGGCACTTTTCACTGCCTCACATGCATGTGAAAGTTGAGCATTGAATAAGGTAGACCCAAGAAAAGTCCATGCATTTGAACTGCGGTGCTGGTGAAGAATATTGATAGCAACAGGAGTTACCAAAAGACTAAACAGATCTGTCCTGGAAAAAGTACAGTCAGAATGCTCCTTATAAGTAAAGATCATGACACTTTATCTCACAGGACATGTTGTCAGGAGAAACTCTGGCATAGACATTGTGCTTGGCGAAGTAGACGGACAGCAAAAAAAGGGGAAGACCCTGGCTAAAGTGGGTTGACCCAGTGGCCGCAACAAGGGCTCAGATAACGATTGTAAGGATGATGCAGGACTGGGCAGTGCAGTGCACAGGGGTGGAACCGACTTGATGATACCTAACAGCAAGTCAATTCCGGCTAAAGAATGCCTGTGATATTGATCTCTATTTTTTGGGGGGGGTGGGGTGGGGGGAGTGGGCATCACTCTGGTGGTCATGGGAGCTACCCAGCCTTGCTCCTGGAGAGCTGCCGCTGGATTTAACCTGCCAAGCCAGAGGTCCACAGTCCTGCAGTAAACCCCTACGCCACCAAGGCTCAGCCTGATATTGGTGTCTATTTTTTCCATTTCATTTTGACCACTTCCAATCATTCCAGAATCACACTTCATACATTCCATGTTCCAATTATTGAGTTGTGCCACGTGAGCAAGTGAGGTTCACACTGTTTACTCTATCCCTGTCACTAGGGTTGACTCGACTTTGAGGCATCCTTATTTTGTATGCCTTCCCACATAAGGGGTTCATCTTCTGGCACTGTATCAATATTCGGCTACACTCTATCAGGTTTTTGCTGGCCTATTTATTTTAGAATAAGCTTTCAGAGCCTCCAACTATTCTGAGAGCCCTCCCGAAGCCTGTCCACTGCTGGCACAGCTGCCAACATGACAGCAGCATGCAAGCTACCACTGGATCACAAACAGGCTGGCAAGTGGAGGAAGAGATAGTGAAGGTTATTTTAGCAACTTCCTTTAATCAAGAGAACATTCAGAAACAGAGAAGTGAAGGAACATGCTCAAGATCACAAAGCAACCCAGAAGCTCGGGTAGGATTATGTTGGTGTATTGTAACCATTTCACAAAAGCTGGCAGGGCAGATGGGCTTTTTAAGCACTCACAAATTTGCTGACCCAGCTGTCAAACCAATGGCCTTCCCATAGGTGTGGTTTGAAATCCACTGGTATTCTGAAAGCCACCTTGGAGTAAGTATTTGTGCCAGAGAGAGGGCAAGTTCTCCATGACAGGGTGTCTATTTCTTCAAGTTGTTTTTGGGTACCATCAAGTCAATTCAGACTCATAGCAAGACCATGCACAAGCAAATAAAACTCTGTCCCATCCTGCACTGTCTTCACAATTATTATTACATTTCCTCATATATTTTCATGTGTGTTCATATAAATGTATATGTGTATATATGTGTATATATGTATATATATATCTTCAGAGAATCCATCTACCAGCACACCAGAGATGCATCAAAGGAATATTAGGTCTGGCATGTGTCCAAAGTGCCACTGGAAGTTGGGCTCCTTGGGGCAGTTTCTTATCATCATTGCTGTTTCCAGTGGCAGCTGTGAGAAATCCTTTAAAGTTAAAACTAATACTCTTGTATGGGTGTGCCTCCATGAGTCAAAGCAGACTGTGTGATCTTGCTCTGCTGAGGGGAAAAAGAAAAGAAGCTCCAGCTGGGAGAGAAGGGGAAAATCACTTGGAGCAATTTCCATCAGTGAAAGCACGGAAAGTGCAGTGGCCATTTTCGTGCAGTGCCATAATGTGGTAAGTAAAAGATTAGCAACTTTGACCTGTATTTTTGAGCTGATATGATGGTAAAGTTACTGAAAAGATAGGAGTCTGATGCTTGGACAAGAGCATAATTTTAGTGCTTGCCAAAGGTACTATTTTCCATAGACAAACTTCAGCACCACTAATTACACCCCAAGCTCATACTTGTGAATCCAGTATTCTTTCCACTGCAGGATAGAATTGCCATTTATTCTGTTAATACTCTTCATTGAATATTTCTGGTTTCACTATCTAACCCAAGAATCCCAAATGTTCATTTTGTGACAACCCAACGCATCTCAAATTATCTCAAGAGTTATTATAAAACTCTACAAACATCACCCAAGCAGAATTCATTTTGATTAGCTTTCATTAGCGTTACAGACGTATGGACTACAGCTCTTAGGCAGGTGATGGGATGAAACCTGCCGTGATGGGGTCCAGACAAAAGGCGGACACTCATCAGTGCCTGCCCAACCCTTTGTTCTGCAATTACACCTAGTTTTCTCTCCTCAACTGTTTCATTATCCAACATTTCACATTACAACCATACTTTTGAAATCTGTTTGACCACAATATATTGTCTGTTCACAGGACACATCTGGCAGCAACAGGTGCCAAGGTTTAAGACAGAAGAATGCTGAGTGGAATGGTTAAATTACATGTCAAGTTGACTGGACCATGATTCTCAGAAGTTTGACAGTTATACAGTGATGTAATTTGGCAGTTATTTTTGATAATGCAACTTGGCAATTATGTAACGATCTGGCCATCTGCCATTTTGTGGTCCTCCATTTTTACATAGCATGCTTTTTTATAACCATCTGACCTTTGAAACTTAATTATGTTTATAAGAGAAGACTGGGAGTACTAATGTCTTTCAGCTGGTAGTTCAATTCCTCCTGGTTTCCAAACCATATTTTTCCAAGCCTAAAAATCCATTATCAGATAATCCTCAGTAGGGGGTGAGCTTGAATTAGTCTCATCACCCGAAATCCAGGTGATAGCACCCTTCCATGATTTCCAAGGTCCCTCATGTTCAAACAGCGGAAATTGTCACAGTATCCCTGCCCCTGGGTGCTGTCCCCATGACTGATGCCTTCTGTATTTCACTCATTGCCATCAAGTTGATTTGAGTGGATTAGCAGCAATGGCCTTTTGAAAGTGATGCTCCTTTTGTTAAAGAGATGTGAACCTGGGACAGTTACTGCAGTTTGAAGCCAGATTCTGGTTAGTCATCAAAGATTTGGGATGGAAGACAGAGACTTGAAAAGGTAATTCCCACCAATTAACACATAATCCATGAAGAAGCACTGACAGAGAAGAGGCTAATTTCTCCTCTTTCAATGGAAAGGTCAGCACTGTGAACCTCCAAATCACTCAGTGAAAGAAATATGTGGCAGTCAGTCTGAATTACACCCTTAGAAACACTACAGGAGGTTCTACTCTGGCCTATAGGATTTCTGTGAGTGAGAATCAACTCAACAGCGATGAATCTGGCTTTATTATTTACTATGTATCCCACATTGTCATGTACATTGCATTGTGATGGTCACCACCTTTAAAAAGTCTTAGCCCAATGGAACATTAGACATA